>JBBGZY010001097.1:5000-138945 GCA_037952925.1 Lithobates clamitans
CATCCATCCATGTCTCCATCCATCCATCCATCCATCCATCCATCCATGTCTCCATCCATCCATCCATCCATCCATCCATGTCTCCATCCATCCATCCATCCATCCATCCATCCATCCATTGATTTATTTAGCTGTGTTCCTGAGACCCTCCTGTACAGATTCCATGAGTTGTACTTCCTGCCTCCTGGATCCTCCATGATTGCTCCTCTTATCTCACTCGGGTAGATCGATCGTTGGTTTGCTCAGACGATTACATTGGAGTGTAAATCAGCAGAGCAGTGGACGGTGTCAGAGAGCAGAGATGGGTGTCAGTAGGGATTTGGATGGTATCAATTTATTTTTAGGGGCCCCGTTGGGGGTCATTGGTGGAACACAAGGGGTTTAAACAGAGGGATAGGGATTGAGGACAGAGCTTCCCCCATCCCTTTCTATGCAGCCTCACTTGTACTGAACAGTGAACGAATGGGAATTGTTCTTTGTTGAGCGGCTTCCTGTTCATTCACAAACTGAAGCATAGTAAACACAGTTTACTAAACAGTACTTCAGTTGAGAATGAACACAGGAGCGATCGGTACAGATCACCTATTGTGTTCATTCATTCATCCTAAGACATCCTAAGACATCCCCGCAGCACTTCAGGGGAGAGACGGGGGATGCCAGGAAGCAGCGGGAAATCAGCCCCACACGGGGTGATTAGGGTGTGCCCAGGCACACTCAGCACACCCTGTGCGCACGCCTAGGAGTTTGATAGAACTTGGTCCAGTGGTGGATCATCTATGGGTGCCGGGAGTTCACTGAACACGGGGGGTCCACTGTGACCCCACTGCACCCATCGATGATCCCCCAGGTGACAGTGGGGAAGGATCGGTGCGGGGGTGGGGCTGGGGGTCAGTTACAGGTACAAAAAAATAAATAAAGGATTAAAAATACATTTCACAGGAAATTCACAATAAAGCATTGGAAAAAAAGAAAATAATACAAATGGAATAAAAAGAACCAGTGACACCATCCACTACCCCACTGACACCATCCAGTACCCCACTGACACCATCCAGTACCCCACTGACACCATCCACTATCCCACTGACACCATCCACTACCCCACTGACACCATCCACTACCCTACTGACACCATCCACTACCCTACTGACACCATCCACTACCCTACTGACACCATCCACTACCCCACTGACACCATCCAGTACCCCACTGACACCGTCCACTACCCCACTGACACCGTCCACTATCCCACTGACACCATCCACTACCCTACTGACACCATCCACTACCCTACTGACACCATCCACTACCCTACTGACACCATCCACTACCCTACTGACACCATCCACTGTCCCACTGACACCATCCACTACCCCGACACCATCCAGTACCCCACTGACACCATCCAGTACCCCACTGACACCATCCACTACCCCACTGACACCATCCAGTACCCCACTGACACCGTCCACTACCCCACTGACACCATCCAGTACCCCACTGACACCGTCCACTACCCCACTGACACCATCTACTACCCCACGGACACCGTCCACTATCCCACTGACACCATCCACTATCCCACTGACACCATCCACTACCCCACTGACACCATCCAGTACCCCACTGACACCGTCCACTACCCCACTGACACCATCCAGTACCCCACTGACACCGTCCACTACCCCACTGACACCATCTACTACCCCACTGACACCGTCCACTATCCCACTGACACCATCCACTACCCCACTGACACCATCCACTACCCCACTGACACCATCCACTATCCCACTGACACCATCCAGTACCCCACTGACACCATCCAGTACCCCACTGACACCATCCACTACCCCACTGACAGCGTCCACTATCCCACTGACACCATCCACTACCCCTACACCATCCAGTACCCCACGGACACCGTCCACTATCCCACTGACACCATCCAGTACCCCGCTGACACCATTCAGTACCCCACTGACACCGTCCACTACCCCACTGACACCGTCCACTATCCCACTGACACCATCCACTACCCCGACACCGTCCACTACCCCACTGACACCGTCCACTACCCCACTGACACCGTCCACTACCCCACTGACACCATCCACTACCCCACTGACACCATCCACTACCCCACTGACACCATCCAGTACCCCACTGACACCGTCCACTACCCCACTGACACCGTCCACTACCCCACTGACACCGTCCACTACCCCACTGACACCGTCCACTACCCCACTGACACCGTCCACTATCCCACTGACACCATCCACTACCCCACTGACACCATCCACTACCCCACTGACACCATCCAGTACCCCACTGACACCGTCCACTACCCCACGGACACCATCCACTACCCCACTGACACCATCCACTACCCCACTGACACCGTCCACTACCCCACTGACACCATCCACTACCCCACTGACACCATCCACTACCCCACTGACACCATCCACTACCCCACTGACACCATCCACTACCCCACTGACACCGTCCACTACCCCACTGACACCATCCAGTACCCGAACCCATCCAGTACCCCACTGACACCATCCACTACTGCACTGACACCGTCCACTACCCCACTGACACCATCCACTACCCCACTGACACCATCCACTACCCCACTGACACCGTCCACTACCCCACTGACACCATCCACTGCTCTACTGACACCATCCACTGCCCTACTGACACCGTCCACTGCCCTACTGACATCGTCCACTATCTCACTGACACCATCCACTACCCCACTGACACCATCCACTACCCCACTGACAGCGTCCACTATCCCACTGACACCATCCACTACCCCTACACCATCCAGTACCCCACGGACACCGTCCACTATCCCACTGACACCATCCAGTACCCCGCTGACACCATTCAGTACCCCACTGACACCGTCCACTACCCCACTGACACCGTCCACTATCCCACTGACACCATCCACTACCCCGACACCGTCCACTACCCCACTGACACCGTCCACTACCCCACTGACACCGTCCACTACCCCACTGACACCATCCACTACCCCACTGACACCATCCACTACCCCACTGACACCATCCAGTACCCCACTGACACCGTCCACTACCCCACTGACACCGTCCACTACCCCACTGACACCGTCCACTACCCCACTGACACCGTCCACTACCCCACTGACACCGTCCACTATCCCACTGACACCATCCACTACCCCACTGACACCATCCACTACCCCACTGACACCATCCAGTACCCCACTGACACCGTCCACTACCCCACGGACACCATCCACTACCCCACTGACACCATCCACTACCCCACTGACACCGTCCACTACCCCACTGACACCATCCACTACCCCACTGACACCATCCACTACCCCACTGACACCATCCACTACCCCACTGACACCATCCACTACCCCACTGACACCGTCCACTACCCCACTGACACCATCCAGTACCCGAACCCATCCAGTACCCCACTGACACCATCCACTACTGCACTGACACCGTCCACTACCCCACTGACACCATCCACTACCCCACTGACACCATCCACTACCCCACTGACACCGTCCACTACCCCACTGACACCATCCACTGCTCTACTGACACCATCCACTGCCCTACTGACACCGTCCACTGCCCTACTGACATCGTCCACTATCTCACTGACACCATCCACTACCCCACTGACACCATCCACTACCCCACTGACACCATCCAGTACCCCACTGACACCGTCCACTACCCCACTGACACCGTCCACTGCTCTACTGACACCGTCCACTGCTCTACTGACACCGTCCTCTGCTCTACTGACACCGTCCACTATCCCACTGACACCATCCAGTACCCCACTGACACCATCCAGTACCCCACTGACACCGTCCACTACCCCACTGACACCGTCCACTACCCCACTGACACCATCCACTACCCCACTGACACCATCCACTACCCCACTGACACCATCCTCTGCTCTACTGACACCGTCCACTGCCCTACTGACACCGTCCACTGCCCTACTGACACCGTCCACTGCCCTACTGACACCGTCCACTACCCCACTGACACCGTCCACTGCTCTACTGACACCGTCCACTGCCCTACTGACATCGTCCACTATCTCACTGACACCATCCACTACCCCACTGACACCATCCAGTACCCCACTGACACCATCCAGTACCCCACTGACACCATCCACTACCCCACTGACACCGTCCACTACCCCACTGACACCATAGACTACCCCACTGACACCATCCACTACCCCACTGACACCATCCAGTACCCCACTGACACCATCCAGTACCCCACTGACACCGTCCACTACCCCACGGACACCATCCACTACCCCACTGACACCATCCACTACCCCACTGACACCATCCACTACCCCACTGACACCATCCACTACCCCACTGACACCGTCCACTACCCCACTGACACCGTCCACTACCCCACTGACACCATCCAGTACCCCGCTGACACCATCCAGTACCCCGCTGACACCATCCAGTACCCCACTGACACCATCCAGTACCCCACTTACACCATCCACTACCCCACTGACACTGTCCACTACCCCACTGACACCGTCCACTACCCCACTGACACCATCCAGTACCCCACTGACACCGTCCACTACCCCACTGACACCGTCCACTACCCCACTGACACCGTCCACTACCCCACTGACACCGTCCACTACCCCACTGACACCATCCAGTACCCGAACCCATCCAGTACCCCACTGACACCATCCACTACTGCACTGACACCGTCCACTACCCCACTGACACCATCCACTACCCCACTGACACCATCCACTACCCCACTGACACCATCCACTACCCCACTGACACCATCCACTACCCCACTGACACCGTCCACTACCCCACTGACACCGTCCACTGCTCTACTGACACCATCCACTGCCCTACTGACACCGTCCACTGCCCTACTGACATCGTCCACTATCTCACTGACACCATCCACTACCCCACTGACACCATCCACTACCCCACTGACACCATCCAGTACCCCACTGACACCGTCCACTACCCCACTGACACCGTCCACTGCTCTACTGACACCGTCCACTGCTCTACTGACACCGTCCTCTGCTCTACTGACACCGTCCACTGCTCTACTGACACCGTCCACTATCCCACTGACACCATCCACTACCCCACTGACACCATCCACTACCCCACTGACACCGTCCACTACCCCACTGACACCATCCAGTACTCCACTGACACCATCCACTACCCCAACACCATCCAGTACCCCACTGACACCATCCACTACCCCACTGACACCGTCCACTACCCCACTGACACCGTCCACTATCCCAGTGACACCATCCAGTACCCCACTGACACCATCCACTACCCCACTGACACCGTCCACTACCCCACTGACACCGTCCACTATCCCACTGACAACATCCACTACCCCACTGACACCGTCCACTATCCCACTGACACCGTCCTCTGCTCTACTGACACCGTCCACTATCCCACTGACACCATCCAGTACCCCACTGACACCATCCACTACCCCACTGACACCGTCCACTACCCCACTGACACCATCCACTGCTCTACTGACACCGTCCACTATCCCACTGACACCATCCACTACCCCACTGACACCATCCACTACCCCACTGACACCGTCCACTACCCCACTAACACCATCCACTGCTCTACTGACACCGTCCACTATCCCACTGACACCATCCACTACCCCGACACCATCCACTACCCCACTGACACCGTCCACTACCCCACTGACACCGTCCACTACCCCACTGACACCGTCCACTATCCCACTGACACCATCCAGTACCCCACTGACACCATCCACTACCCCACTGACACCGTCCACTACCCCACTGACACCGTCCACTACCCCACTGACACCATCCACTACCCCACTGACACCATCCAGTACCCCACTGACACCATCCAGTACCCCACTGACACCATCCAGTACCCCACTGACACCATCCAGTACCCCACTAACACCATCCACTACCCCACTGACACCGTCCACTATCCCACTGACACGGTCCTCTGCTCTACTAACACCGTCCACTGCTCTACTGACACCGTCCACTATCCCACTGACACCATCCAGTACCCCACTGACACCATCCACTACCCCACTGACACCATCCACTACCCCACTGACACCATCCACTGCTCTACTGACACCGTCCACTATCCCACTGACACCATCCACTACCCCGACACCATCCAGTACCCCACTGACACCATCCACTACCCCACTGACACCGTCCACTACCCCACTGACACCGTCCACTATCCCAGTGACACCATCCAGTACCCCACTGACACCATCCACTACCCCACTGACACCGTCCACTACCCCACTGACACCGTCCACTATCCCACTGACACCATCCACTACCCCACTGACACCATCCACTACCCCACTGACACCGTCCACTACCCCACTGACACCATCCACTGCTCTACTGACACCGTCCACTATCCCACTGACACCATCCACTACCCCGACACCATCCAGTACCCCACTGACACCATCCACTACCCCACTGACACCGTCCACTACCCCACTGACACCGTCCACTACCCCACTGACACCGTCCACTATCCCACTGACACCATCCAGTACCCAACTGACACCATCCACTACCCCACTAACACCGTCCACTACCCCACTGACACCGTCCACTATCTCACTGACACCATCCACTACCCCGACACCATCCAGTACCCCACTGACACCATCCAGTACCCCACTGACACCATCCAGTACCCCACTAACACCATCCACTACCCCGACACCATCCACTACCCCACTGACACCGTCCACTATCCCACTGACACCGTCCTCTGCTCTACTGACACCGTCCACTATCCCACTGACACCATCCAGTACCCCACTGACACCATCCACTACCCCACTGACACCATCCACTGCTCTACTGACACCGTCCACTACCCCACTGACACCGTCCACTATCCCAGTGACACCATCCAGTACCCCACTGACACCATCCACTACCCCACTGACACCGTCCACTATCCCACTGACACCGTCCACTATCCCAGTGACACCATCCAGTACCCCACTGCCAACATCCACTACCCCACTGACACCGTCCTCTGCTCTACTGACACCGTCCACTGCTCTACTGACACGTCCACTATCCCACTGACACCATCCAGTACCCCACTGACACCATCCACTACCCCACTGACACCGTCCACTACCCCACTGACACCATCCACTGCTCTACTGACACCGTCCACTATCCCACTGACACCATCCACTACCCCGACACCATCCACTACCCCACTGACACCGTCCACTACCCCACTGACACCGTCCACTATCCCACTGACACCATCCAGTACCCCACTGACACCATCCACTACCCCACTGACACCGTCCACTACCCCACTGACACCGTCCACTATCCCACTGACACCATCCACTACCCCGACACCATCCAGTACCCCACTGACACCATCCAGTACCCCACTGACACCATCCAGTACCCCACTAACACCATCCACTACCCCGACACCATCCACTACCCCACTGACACCGTCCACTACCCCACTGACACTGTCCATTATCCCACTGACACCATCCACTACCCCGACACCATCCAGTACCCCACTGACACCATCCACTACCCCACTGACACCGTCCACTACCCCACTGACACCGTCCACTATCCCACTGACAGCGTCCACTACCCCACTGACACCGTCCACTACCCCACTGACACCGTCCACTACCCCACTGACACCATCCACTACCCCACTGACACCATCCACTACCCCACTGACACCATCCACTACCCCACTGACACCGTTCTCTGCTCTACTGACACCGTCCACTACCCTACTGACACCATCCAGTACCCCACTGACACCATCCAGTACCCCACTGACACCGTACACTACCCCACTGACACCATCCACTACCCCACTGACACCATCCACTACCCCACTGACACCATCCAGTACCCCACTGACACCATCCACTACCCCACTGACACCGTCCTCTGCTCTACTGACACCGTCCACTATCCCACTGACACCATCAAGTACCCCACTGACACCATCCAGTACCCCACTGACACCGTACACTACCCCACTGACACCATCCACTACCCCACTGACACCATCCACTACCCCACTGACACCGTCCACTATCCCACTGACACCATCCACTACCCCGACACCATCCAGTACCCCACTGACACCGTCCACTACCCCACTGACACCGTCCACTATCCCACTGACACCATCCACTACCCCGACACCATCCAGTACCCCACGGACACCGTCCACTATCCCACTGACACCATCCAGTACCCCACGGACACCATCCAGTACCCCACTGACACCATCCACTACCCCGGCACCATCCACTACCCCACTGACACCGTCCACTACCCCACTGACACCGTCCACTATCCCACTGACACCATCCAGTACCCCACTGACACCGTCCACTACCCCACCTACACCGTCCACTACCCCACTGACACCGTCCACTACCCCACTGACACCGTCCACTATCCCACTAACACCGTTCACTACCCCACTGACACCGTCCACTATCCCACTGACACCGTCCACTACCCCACTGACACCGTCCACTATCCCACTGACACCATCCACTATCCCACTGACACCATCCACTACCCCGACACCATCCAGTACCCCACTGACACCGTCCACTACCCCACTGACACCGTCCACTACCCCACTGACACCGTCCACTATCCCACTGACACCGTCCACTACCCCACTGACACCGTCCACTATCCCACTGACAACATCCACTACCCCACTGACACCGTCCACTGCTCTACTGACACCGTCCACTATCCAGCTGACACCGTCCACTACCCCACTGACACCGTCCACTACCCCACTGACACCATCCACTACCCACTGACACCATCCACTGCTCTACTGACACCGTCCACTACCCCACTGACACCGTCCACTACCCCACTGACACCGTCCACTATCCCACTGACAACATCCACTACCCCACTGACACCGTCCACTATCCCACTGACACCGTCCTCTGCTCTACTGACACCGTCCACTATCCCACTGACACCATCCAGTACCCCACTGACACCATCCACTACCCCACTGACACCGTCCACTACCCCACTGACACCATCCACTGCTCTACTGACACCGTCCACTATACCACTGACACCATCCACTACCCCGACACCATCCAGTACCCCACTGACACCATCCACTACCCCACTGACACCGTCCACTACCCCACTGACACCATCCACTGCTCTACTGACACCGTCCACTATCCCACTGACACCATCCACTACCCCGACACCATCCAGTACCCCACTGACACCATCCACTACCCCACTGACACCGTCCACTACCCCACTGACACCGTCCACTACCCCACTGACACCATCCACTATCCCACTGACACCATCCACTACCCCGACACCATCCAGTACCCCACTGACACCATCCACTACCCCACTGACACCATCCAGTACCCCACTAACACCATCCACTACCCCGACACCATCCACTACCCCACTGACACCGTCCACTATCCCACTGACACCGTCCTCTGCTCTACTAACACCGTCCACTGCTCTACTGACACCGTCCACTATCCCACTGACACCATCCAGTACCCCACTGACACCATCCACTTGCCCACTGACACCGTCCACTACCCCACTGACACCATCCACTGCTCTACTGACACCGTCCACTATCCCACTGACACCATCCACTACCCCGACACCATCCAGTACCCCACTGACACCATCCACTACCCCACTGACACCGTCCACTACCCCACTGACACCGTCCACTATCCCAGTGACACCATCCAGTACCCCACTGACACCATCCACTACCCCACTGACACCGTCCACTACCCCACTGACACCGTTCACTATCCCACTGACACCATCCACTACCCCACTGACACCATCCACTACCCCACTGACACCGTCCACTACCCCACTGACACCATCCACTGCTCTACTGACACCGTCCACTATCCCACTGACACCATCCACTACCCCGACACCATCCAGTACCCCACTGACACCATCCACTAGCCCACTGACACCGTCCACTGCTCTACTGACACCGTCCACTGCTCTCCTGACACTGTCCACTACCCCACTGACACCATCCACTGCTCTACTGACACCGTCCACTATCCCACTGACACCATCCACTACCCCGACACCATCCAGTACCCCACTGACACCATCCACTACCCCACTGACACCGTCCACTACCCCACTGACACCGTCCACTATCCCACTGACACCATCCAGTACCCAACTGACACCATCCACTACCCCACTGACACCGTCCACTACCCCACTGACACCGTCCACTATCCCACTGACACCATCCACTACCCCGACACCATCCAGTACCCCACTGACACCATCAAGTACCCCACTGACACCATCCAGTACCCCACTAACACCATCCACTACCCCGACACCATCCACTACCCCACTGACACCGTCCACTATCCCACTGACACCATCCTCTGCTCTACTGACACCGTCCACTATCCCACTGACACCATCCAGTACCCCACTGACACCATCCACTACCCCACTGACACTGTCCACTATCCCACTGACACCGTCCACTATCCCAGTGACACCATCCAGTACCCCACTGCCAACATCCACTACCCCACTGACACCGTCCTCTGCTCTACTGACACCGTCCACTGCTCTACTGACACGTCCACTATCCCACTGACACCATCCAGTACCCCACTGACACCATCCACTACCCCACTGACACCGTCCACTACCCCACTGACACCATCCACTGCTCTACTGACACCGTCCACTATCCCACTGACACCATCCACTACCCCGACACCATCCACTACCCCACTAACACCGTCCACTACCCCACTGACACCGTCCACTATCCCACTGACACCATCCAGTACCCCACTGACACCGTCCACTACCCCACTGACACCGTCCACTACCCCACTGACACCGTCCACTATCCCACTGACACCATCCACTACCCCGACACCATCCAGTACCCCACTGACACCATCCAGTACCCCACTGACACCATCCAGTACCCCACTAACACCATCCACTACCCCGACACCATCCACTACCCCACTGACACCGTCCACTACCCCACTGACACTGTCCATTATCCCACTGACACCATCCACTACCCCGACACCATCCACTACCCCGACACCATCCAGTACCCCACGGACACCGTCCACTATCCCACTGACACCATCCAGTACCCCACTGACACCATCCAGTACCCCACTGACACCATCCACTACCCCGACACCATCCACTACCCCACTGACACCGTCCACTACCCCACTGACACCGTCCACTATCCCACTGACACCATCCACTACCCCGACACCGTCCAGTACCCCACTGACACCGTCCACTACCCCACTGACACCGTCCACTACCCCACTGACACCGTCCACTATCCCACTGACAACGTCCACTACCCCACTGACACCGTCCACTATCCCACTGACACCGTCCACTACCCCACTGACACCGTCCACTATCCCACTGACACCGTCCACTACCCCGACACCATCCAGTACCCCACTGACACCGTCCACTACCCCACTGACACCGTCCACTACCCCACTGACACCGTCCACTATCCCACTGACACCGTCCACTACCCCACTGACACCGTCCACTATCCCACTGACACCGTCCACTACCCCACTGACACCGTCCACTATCCCACTGACACCGTCCACTACCCCACTGACACCGTCCACTATCCCACTGACAACATCCACTACCCCACTGACACCGTCCTCTGCTCTACTGACACCGTCCACTATCCAGCTGACACCATCCAGTACCCCACTGACACCATCCACTACCCCACTGACACCGTCCACTACCCCACTGACACCATCCACTACCCACTGACACCATCCACTGCTTTACTGACACCGTCCACTATCCCACTGACACCATCCACTACCCCGACACCATCCAGTACCCCACTGACACCGTCCACTACCCCACGGACACCATCCACTACCCCACTGACACCATCCACTACCCCACTGACACCATCCACTACCCCACTGACACCATCCACTACCCCACTGACACCGTCCACTACCCCACTGACACCGTCCACTACCCCACTGACACCATCCAGTACCCCGCTGACACCATCCAGTACCCCGCTGAAACCATCCAGTACCCCACTGACACCATCCACTACCCCACTGACACCGTCCACTACCCCACTGACACCGTCCACTACCCCACTGACACCATCCAGTACCCCACTGACACCGTCCACTACCCCACTGACACCGTCCACTACCCCACTGACACCGTCCACTACCCCACTGACACCATCCAGTACCCCACTGACACCATCCACTACCCCACTGACACCATCCAGTACCCGAACCCATCCAGTACCCCACTGACACCATCCACTACTGCACTGACACCGTCCACTACCCCACTGACACCATCCACTACCCCACTGACACCATCCACTACCCCACTGACACCATCCACTACCCCACTGACACCATCCACTACCCCACTGACACCGTCCACTACCCCACTGACACCGTCCACTGCTCTACTGACACCATCCACTGCCCTACTGACACCGTCCACTGCCCTACTGACATCGTCCACTATCTCACTGACACCATCCACTACCCCACTGACACCATCCACTACCCCACTGACACCATCCAGTACCCCACTGACACCGTCCACTACCCCACTGACACCGTCCACTGCTCTACTGACACCGTCCACTGCTCTACTGACACCGTCCACTGCTCTACTGACACCGTCCTCTGCTCTACTGACACCGTCCACTGCTCTACTGACACCATCCACTATCCCACTGACACCATCCACTACCCCACTGACACCATCCACTACCCCACTGACACCGTCCACTACCCCACTGACACCATCCAGTACTCCACTGACACCATCCACTACCCCAACACCATCCAGTACCCCACTGACACCATCCACTACCCCACTGACACCGTCCACTACCCCACTGACACCGTCCACTATCCCAGTGACACCATCCAGTACCCCACTGACACCATCCACTACCCCACTGACACCGTCCACTACCCCACTGACACCGTCCACTATCCCACTGACAACATCCACTACCCCACTGACACCGTCCACTATCCCACTGACACCGTCCTCTGCTCTACTGACACCGTCCACTATCCCACTGACACCATCCAGTACCCCACTGACACCATCCACTACCCCACTGACACCGTCCACTACCCCACTGACACCATCCACTGCTCTACTGACACCGTCCACTATCCCACTGACACCATCCACTACCCCGACACCATCCAGTACCCCACTGACACCATCCACTACCCCACTGACACCGTCCACTACCCCACTAACACCATCCACTGCTCTACTGACACCGTCCACTATCCCACTGACACCATCCACTACCCCGACACCATCCACTACCCCACTGACACCGTCCACTACCCCACTGACACCGTCCACTATCCCACTGACACCATCCAGTACCCCACTGACACCATCCACTACCCCACTGACACCGTCCACTACCCCACTGACACCGTCCACTACCCCACTGACACCATCCACTACCCCACTGACACCATCCACTACCCCGACACCATCCAGTACCCCACTGACACCATCCAGTACCCCACTGACACCATCCAGTACCCCACTAACACCATCCACTACCCCACTGACACCGTCCACTATCCCACTGACACGGTCCTCTGCTCTACTAACACCGTCCACTGCTCTACTGACACCGTCCACTATCCCACTGACACCATCCAGTACCCCACTGACACCATCCACTACCCCACTGACACCATCCACTACCCCACTGACACCATCCACTGCTCTACTGACACCGTCCACTATCCCACTGACACCATCCACTACCCCGACACCATCCAGTACCCCACTGACACCATCCACTACCCCACTGACACCGTCCACTACCCCACTGACACCGTCCACTATCCCAGTGACACCATCCAGTACCCCACTGACACCATCCACTACCCCACTGACACCGTCCACTACCCCACTGACACCGTCCACTATCCCACTGACACCATCCACTACCCCACTGACACCATCCACTACCCCACTGACACCGTCCACTACCCCACTGACACCATCCACTGCTCTACTGACACCGTCCACTATCCCACTGACACCATCCACTACCCCGACACCATCCAGTACCCCACTGACACCATCCACTACCCCGGCACCATCCACTACCCCACTGACACCGTCCACTACCCCACTGACACCGTCCACTATCCCACTGACACCATCCAGTACCCCACTGACACCGTCCACTACCCCACCTACACCGTCCACTACCCCACCTACACCGTCCACTACCCCACTGACACCGTCCACTACCCCACTGACACCGTCCACTATCCCACTAACACCGTTCACTACCCCACTGACACCGTCCACTATCCCACTGACACCGTCCACTACCCCACTGACACCGTCCACTATCCCACTGACACCATCCACTATCCCACTGACACCATCCACTACCCCGACACCATCCAGTACCCCACTGACACCGTCCACTACCCCACTGACACCGTCCACTACCCCACTGACACCGTCCACTATCCCACTGACACCGTCCACTACCCCACTGACACCGTCCACTATCCCACTGACAACATCCACTACCCCACTGACACCGTCCACTGCTCTACTGACACCGTCCACTATCCAGCTGACACCGTCCACTACCCCACTGACACCGTCCACTACCCCACTGACACCATCCACTACCCACTGACACCATCCACTGCTCTACTGACACCGTCCACTACCCCACTGACACCGTCCAATACCCCACTGACACCGTCCACTATCCCACTGACAACATCCACTACCCCACTGACACCGTCCACTATCCCACTGACACCGTCCTCTGCTCTACTGACACCGTCCACTATCCCACTGACACCATCCAGTACCCCACTGACACCATCCACTACCCCACTGACACCGTCCACTACCCCACTGACACCATCCACTGCTCTACTGACACCGTCCACTATACCACTGACACCATCCACTACCCCGACACCATCCAGTACCCCACTGACACCATCCACTACCCCACTGACACCGTCCACTACCCCACTGACACCATCCACTGCTCTACTGACACCGTCCACTATCCCACTGACACCATCCACTACCCCGACACCATCCAGTACCCCACTGACACCATCCACTACCCCACTGACACCGTCCACTACCCCACTGACACCGTCCACTACCCCACTGACACCGTCCACTATCCCACTGACACCATCCACTACCCCACTGACACCGTCCACTACCCCACTGACACCGTCCACTATCCCACTGACACCATCCACTACCCCGACACCATCCAGTACCCCACTGACACCATCCACTACCCCACTGACACCATCCAGTACCCCACTAACACCATCCACTACCCCGACACCATCCACTACCCCACTGACACCGTCCACTATCCCACTGACACCGTCCTCTGCTCTACTAACACCGTCCACTGCTCTACTGACACCGTCCACTATCCCACTGACACCATCCAGTACCCCACTGACACCATCCACTTCCCCACTGACACCATCCACTGCTCTACTGACACCGTCCACTATCCCACTGACACCATCCACTACCCCGACACCATCCAGTACCCCACTGACACCATCCACTACCCCACTGACACCGTCCACTACCCCACTGACACCGTCCACTATCCCAGTGACACCATCCAGTACCCCACTGACACCATCCACTACCCCACTGACACCGTCCACTACCCCACTGACACCGTCCACTATCCCACTGACACCATCCACTACCCCACTGACACCATCCACTACCCCACTGACACCGTCCACTACCCCACTGACACCATCCACTGCTCTACTGACACCGTCCACTATCCCACTGACACCATCCACTACCCCGACACCATCCAGTACCCCACTGACACCATCCACTAGCCCACTGACACCGTCCACTGCTCTACTGACACCGTCCACTGCTCTCCTGACACTGTCCACTACCCCACTGACACCATCCACTGCTCTACTGACACCGTCCACTATCCCACTGACACCATCCACTACCCCGACACCATCCAGTACCCCACTGACACCATCCACTACCCCACTGACACCGTCCACTACCCCACTGACACCGTCCACTATCCCACTGACACCATCCAGTACCCAACTGACACCATCCACTACCCCACTGACACCGTCCACTACCCCACTGACACCGTCCACTATCCCACTGACACCATCCACTACCCCGACACCATCCAGTACCCCACTGACACCATCAAGTACCCCACTGACACCATCCAGTACCCCACTAACACCATCCACTACCCCGACACCATCCACTACCCCACTGACACCGTCCACTATCCCACTGACACCATCCTCTGCTCTACTGACACCGTCCACTATCCCACTGACACCATCCAGTACCCCACTGACACCATCCACTACCCCACTGACACTGTCCACTATCCCACTGACACCGTCCACTATCCCAGTGACACCATCCAGTACCCCACTGCCAACATCCACTACCCCACTGACACCGTCCTCTGCTCTACTGACACCGTCCACTGCTCTACTGACACGTCCACTATCCCACTGACACCATCCAGTACCCCACTGACACCATCCACTACCCCACTGACACCGTCCACTACCCCACTGACACCATCCACTGCTCTACTGACACCGTCCACTATCCCACTGACACCATCCACTACCCCGACACCATCCACTACCCCACTAACACCGTCCACTACCCCACTGACACCGTCCACTATCCCACTGACACCATCCAGTACCCCACTGACACCGTCCACTACCCCACTGACACCGTCCACTACCCCACTGACACCGTCCACTATCCCACTGACACCATCCACTACCCCGACACCATCCAGTACCCCACTGACACCATCCAGTACCCCACTGACACCATCCAGTACCCCACTAACACCATCCACTACCCCGACACCATCCACTACCCCACTGACACCGTCCACTACCCCACTGACACTGTCCATTATCCCACTGACACCATCCACTACCCCGACACCATCCAGTACCCCACGGACACCGTCCACTATCCCACTGACACCATCCAGTACCCCACTGACACCATCCAGTACCCCACTGACACCATCCACTACCCCGACACCATCCACTACCCCACTGACACCGTCCACTACCCCACTGACACCGTCCACTATCCCACTGACACCATCCACTACCCCGACACCGTCCAGTACCCCACTGACACTGTCCACTACCCCACTGACACCGTCCACTACCCCACTGACACCGTCCACTATCCCACTGACAACGTCCACTACCCCACTGACACCGTCCACTACCCCACTGACACCGTCCACTATCCCACTGACACCGTCCACTACCCCGACACCATCCAGTACCCCACTGACACCGTCCACTACCCCACTGACACCGTCCACTACCCCACTGACACCGTCCACTATCCCACTGACACCGTCCACTACCCCACTGACACCGTCCACTATCCCACTGACACCGTCCACTACCCCACTGACACCGTCCACTATCCCACTGACACCGTCCACTACCCCACTGACACCGTCCACTATCCCACTGACAACATCCACTACCCCACTGACACCGTCCTCTGCTCTACTGACACCGTCCACTATCCAGCTGACACCATCCAGTACCCCACTGACACCATCCACTACCCCACTGACACCGTCCACTACCCCACTGACACCATCCACTACCCACTGACACCATCCACTGCTTTACTGACACCGTCCACTATCCCACTGACACCATCCACTACCCCGACACCATCCAGTACCCCACTGACACCATCCACTACCCCACTGACACCGTCCACTACCCCACTGACACCGTCCACTACCCCACTGACACCGTCCACTATCCCACTGACACCATCCAGTACCCAACTGACACCATCCACTACCCCACTAACACCGTCCACTACCCCACTGACACCGTCCACTATCTCACTGACACCATCCACTACCCCGACACCATCCAGTACCCCACTGACACCATCCAGTACCCCACTGACACCATCCAGTACCCCACTAACACCATCCACTACCCCGACACCATCCACTACCCCACTGACACCGTCCACTATCCCACTGACACCGTCCTCTGCTCTACTGACACCGTTCACTATCCCACTGACACCATCCAGTACCCCAGTGACACCATCCAGTACCCCACTGACACCATCCACTACCCCACTGACACCGTCCACTATCCCACTGACACCGTCCACTATCCCAGTGACACCATCCAGTAACCCACTGCCAACATCCACTACCCCACTGACACCGTCCTCTGCTCTACTGACACCGTCCACTGCTCTACTGACACGTCCACTATCCCACTGACACCATCCAGTACCCCACTGACACCATCCACTACCCCACTGACACCGTCCACTACCCCACTGACACCATCCACTGCTCTACTGACACCGTCCACTATCCCACTGACACCATCCACTACCCCGACACCATCCACTACCCCACTGACACCGTCCACTACCCCACTGACACCGTCCACTATCCCACTGACACCATCCAGTACCCCACTGACACCATCCACTACCCCACTGACACCGTCCACTACCCCACTGACACCGTCCACTATCCCACTGACACCATCCACTACCCCGACACCATCCAGTACCCCACTGACACCATCCAGTACCCCACTGACACCATCCAGTACCCCACTAACACCATCCACTACCCCGACACCATCCACTACCCCACTGACACCGTGCACTACCCCACTGACACTGTCCATTATCCCACTGACACCATCCACTACCCCGACACCATCCAGTACCCCACTGACACCATCCACTACCCCACTGACACCGTCCACTACCCCACTGACACCGTCCACTACCCCACTGACACCGTCCACTATCCCACTGACAGCATCCACTACCCCACTGACACCGTCCACTACCCCACTGACACCGTCCACTACCCCACTGACACCATCCACTACCCCACTGACACCATCCAGTACCCCACTGACACCATCCACTACCCCACTGACACCGTCCTCTGCTCTACTGACACCGTCCACTACCCTACTGACACCATCCAGTACCCCACTGACACCATCCAGTACCCCACTGACACCATCCAGTACCCCACTGACACCATACACTACCCCACTGACACCATCCACTACCCCACTGACACCATCCAGTACCCCACTGACACCATCCACTACCCCACTGACACCGTCCTCTGCTCTACTGACACCGTCCACTATCCCACTGACACCATCAAGTACCCCACTGACACCATCCAGTACCCCACTGACACCGTACACTACCCCACTGACACCATCCACTACCCCACTGACACCATCCACTACCCCACTGACACCATCCACTACCCCACTGACACCGTCCACTATCCCACTGACACCATCCACTACCCCGACACCATCCAGTACCCCACTGACACCGTCCACTACCCCACTGACACCGTCCACTATCCCACTGACACCATCCACTACCCCGACACCATCCAGTACCCCACGGACACCGACCACTATCCCACTGACACCATCCAGTACCCCACTGACACCATCCAGTACCCCACTGACACCATCCAGTACCCCACTGACACCATCCACTACCCCGACACCATCCACTACCCCACTGACACCGTCCACTACCCCACTGACACCGTCCACTATCCCACTGACACCATCCACTACCCCGACACCGTCCAGTACCCCACTGACACCGTCCACTACCCCACTGACACCGTCCACTACCCCACTGACACCGTCCACTATCCCACTGACACCGTCCACTACCCCACTGACACCGTCCACTATCCCACTGACACCGTCCACTACCCCACTGACACCGTCCACTATCCCACTGACACCATCCACTACCCCGACACCATCCAGTACCCCACTGACACCGTCCACTACCCCACTGACACCGTCCACTACCCCACTGACACCGTCCACTATCCCACTGACACCGTCCACTACCCCACTGACACCGTCCACTATCCCACTGACACCGTCCACTACCCCACTGACACCGTCCACTATCCCACTGACACCATCCACTACCCCGACACCATCCAGTACCCCACTGACACCGTCCACTACCCCACTGACACCGTCCACTACCCCACTGACACCGTCCACTACCCCACTGACACCGTCCACTACCCCACTGACACCGTCCACTATCCCACTGACACCGTCCACTACCCCACTGACACCGTCCACTATCCCACTGACACCGTCCACTACCCCACTGACACCGTCCACTATCCCACTGACAACATCCACTACCCCACTGACACCGTCCTCTGCTCTACTGACACCGTCCACTGCTCTACTGACACCGTCCACTATCCAGCTGACACCGTCCACTACCCCACTGACACCGTCCACTACCCCACTGACACCATCCACTACCCACTGACACCGTCCACTGCTCTACTGACACCATCCACTACCCCACTGACACCGTCCTCTGCTCTACTGACACCGTCCACTATCCCACTGACACCATCAAGTACCCCACTGACACCATCCAGTACCCCACTGACACCGTACACTACCCCACTGACACCATCCACTACCCCACTGACACCATCCACTACCCCACTGACACCGTCCACTATCCCACTGACACCATCCACTACCCCGACACCATCCAGTACCCCACTGACACCGTCCACTACCCCACTGACACCGTCCACTATCCCACTGACACCATCCACTACCCCGACACCATCCAGTACCCCACGGACACCGTCCACTATCCCACTGACACCATCCAGTACCCCACTGACACCATCCAGTACCCCACTGACACCATCCAGTACCCCACTGACACCATCCACTACCCCGACACCATCCACTACCCCACTGACACCGTCCACTACCCCACTGACACCGTCCACTATCCCACTGACACCATCCACTACCCCGACACCGTCCAGTACCCCACTGACACCGTCCACTACCCCACTGACACCGTCCACTACCCCACTGACACCGTCCACTATCCCACTGACACCGTCCACTACCCCACTGACACCGTCCACTATCCCACTGACACCGTCCACTATCCCACTGACACCGTCCACTACCCCACTGACACCGTCCACTATCCCACTGACACCATCCAGTACCCCACTGACACCATCCACTACCCCACTGACACCGTCCACTACCCCACTGACACCGTCCACTACCCCACTGACACCGTCCACTATCCCACTGACACCGTCCACTACCCCACTGACACCGTCCACTATCCCACTGACAACATCCACTACCCCACTGACACCGTCCTCTGCTCTACTGACACCGTCCACTGCTCTACTGACACCGTCCACTATCCAGCTGACACCGTCCACTACCCCACTGACACCATCCACTACCCACTGACACCGTCCACTGCTCTACTGACACCGTCCACTACCCCACTGACACCGTCCACTACCCCACTGACACCGTCCACTATCCCACTGACAACATCCACTACCCCACTGACACCGTCCACTATCCCACTGACACCATCCAGTACCCCACTGACACCATCCACTACCCCACTGACACCGTCCACTACCCCACTGACACCATCCACTGCTCTACTGACACCGTCCACTATCCCACTGACACCATCCACTACCCCGACACCATCCAGTACCCCACTGACACCATCCACTACCCCACTGACACCGTCCACTACCCCACTGACACCATCCACTGCTCTACTGACACCGTCCACTATCCCACTGACACCATCCACTACCCCGACACCATCCAGTACCCCACTGACACCATCCACTACCCCACTGACACCGTCCACTACCCCACTGACACCGTCCACTATCCCACTGACACCATCCAGTACCCCACTGACACCATCCACTACCCCACTGACACCGTCCACTACCCCACTGACACCGTCCACTATCCCACTGACACCATCCACTAACCCGACACCATCCAGTACCCCACTGACACCATCCAGTACCCCACTGACACCATCCAGTACCCCACTAACACCATCCACTACCCCGACACCATCCACTACCCCACTGACACCGTCCACTATCCCACTGACACCGTCCTCTGCTCTACTAACACCGTCCACTGCTCTACTGACACCGTCCACTATCCCACTGACACCATCCAGTACCCCACTGACACCATCCACTTCCCCACTGACACCGTCCACTACCCCACTGACACCATCCACTGCTCTACTGACACCGTCCACTATCCCACTGACACCATCCACTACCCCGACACCATCCAGTACCCCACTGACACCATCCACTACCCCACTGACACCGTCCACTACCCCACTGATACCGTCCATTATCCCAGTGACACCATCCAGTACCCCACTGACACCATCCACTACCCCACTGACACCGTCCACTACCCCACTGACACCGTCCACTATCCCACTGACTCCATCCACTACCCCACTGACACCATCCACTACCCCACTGACACCGTCCACTACCCCACTGACACCATCCACTGCTCTACTGACACCGTCCACTATCCCACTGACACCATCCACTACCCCGACACCATCCAGTACCCCACTGACACCATCCACTAGCCCACTGACACCGTCCACTACCCCACTGACACCATCCACTGCTCTACTGACACCGTCCACTATCCCACTGACACCATCCACTACCCCGACACCATCCAGTACCCCACTGACACCATCCACTACCCCACTGACACCGTCCACTACCCCACTGACACCGTCCACTATCCCACTGACACCATCCAGTACCCAACTGACACCATCCACTACCCCACTGACACCGTCCACTACCCCACTGACACCGTCCACTATCCCACTGACACCATCCACTACCCCGACACCATCCAGTACCCCACTGACACCATCAAGTACCCCACTGACACCATCCAGTACCCCACTAACACCATCCACTACCCCGACACCATCCACTACCCCACTGACACCGTCCACTATCCCACTGACACCATCCAGTACCCCACTGACACCATCCACTACCCCACTGACACCATCCACTGCTCTACTGACACCGTCCACTACCCCACTGACACCGTCCACTATCCCAGTGACACCATCCAGTACCCCACTGACACCATCCACTACCCCACTGACACTGTCCACTATCCCACTGACACCGTCCACTATCCCAGTGACACCATCCAGTACCCCACTGCCAACATCCACTACCCCACTGACACCGTCCTCTGCTCTACTGACACCGTCCACTGCTCTACTGACACGTCCACTATCCCACTGACACCATCCAGTACCCCACTGACACCATCCACTACCCCACTGACACCGTCCACTACCCCACTGACACCGTCCACTGCTCTACTGACACCGTCCACTATCCCACTGACACCATCCAGTACCCCACTGACACCATCCACTACCCCACTGACACCGTCCACTACCCCACTGACACCGTCCACTACCCCACTGACACCGTCCACTACCCCACTGACACCGTCCACTACCCCACTGACACCGTCCACTATCCCACTGACACCATCCAGTACCCCACTGACACCGTCCACTACCCCACTGACACCGTCCACTATCCCACTGACACCGTCCACTACCCCACTGACACCGTCCACTACCCCACTGACACCGTCCACTACCCCACTGACACCGTCCACTACCCCACTGACACCGTCCTCTGCTCTACTGACACCGTCCACTATCCAGCTGACACCATCCAGTACCCCACTGACACCATCCACTACCCCACTGACACCGTCCACTACCCCACTGACACCATCCACTACCCACTGACACCGTCCACTGCTCTACTGACACCGTCCACTACCCCACTGACACCGTCCACTATCCCACTGACAACATCCACTACCCCACTGACACCGTCCACTATCCCACTGACACCGTCCTCTGCTCTACTGACACCCTCCACTATCCCACTGACACCATCCAGTACCCCACTGACACCATCCACTACCCCACTGACACCGTCCACTACCCCACTGACACCATCCACTGCTCTACTGACACCGTCCACTATCCCACTGACACCATCCACTACCCCGACACCATCCAGTACCCCACTGACACCATCCACTACCCCACTGACACCGTCCACTACCCCACTGACACCATCCACTGCTCTACTGACACCGTCCACTATCCCACTGACACCATCCACTACCCCGACACCATCCAGTACCCCACTGACACCATCCACTACCCCACTGACACCGTCCACTACCCCACTGACACCGTCCACTATCCCACTGACACCATCCAGTACCCCACTGACACCATCCACTACCCCACTGACACCGTCCACTACCCCACTGACACCGTCCACTATCCCACTGACACCATCCACTACCCCGACACCATCCAGTACCCCACTGACACCATCCAGTACCCCACTGACACCATCCAGTACCCCACTAACACCATCCACTACCCTGACACCATCCACTACCCCACTGACACCGTTCACTATCCCACTGACACCGTCCTCTGCTCTACTAACACCGTCCACTGCTCTACTGACACCGTCCACTATCCCACTGACACCATCCAGTACCCCACTGACACCATCCACTTCCCCACTGACACCGTCCACTACCCCACTGACACCATCCACTGCTCTACTGACACCGTCCACTATCCCACTGACACCATCCACTACCCCGACACCATCCAGTACCCCACTGACACCATCCACTACCCCACTGACACCGTCCACTACCCCACTGACACCGTCCACTATCCCAGTGACACCATCCAGTACCCCACTGACACCATCCACTACCCCACTGACACCGTCCACTACCCCACTGACACCGTCCACTATCCCACTGACACCATCCACTACCCCACTGACACCATCCACTACCCCACTGACACCGTCCACTACCCCACTGACACCATCCACTGCTCTACTGACACCGTCCACTATCCTACTGACACCATCCACTACCCCGACACCATCCAGTACCCCACTGACACTATCCACTAGCCCACTGACACCGTCCACTACCCCACTGACACCATCCACTGCTCTACTGACACCGTCCACTGCTCTCCTGACACTGTCCACTACCCCACTGACACCATCCACTGCTCTACTGACACCGTCCACTATCCCACTGACACCATCCACTACCCCGACACCATCCAGTACCCCACTGACACCATCCACTACCCCACTGACACCGTCCACTATCCCACTGACACCATCCAGTACCCAACTGACACCATCCACTACCCCACTGACACCGTCCACTACCCCACTGACACCATCCACTACCCCGACACCATCCAGTACCCCACTGACACCATCCAGTACCCCACTGACACCATCCAGTACCCCACGAACACCATCCACTACCCCGACACCATCCACTACCCCACTGACACCGTCCACTATCCCACTGACACCATCCTCTGCTCTACTGACACCGTCCACTATCCCACTGACACCATCCAGTACCCCACTGACACCATCCACTACCCCACTGACACCATCCACTGCTCTACTGACACTGTCCACTACCCCACTGACACCGTCCACTATCCCAGTGACACCATCCAGTACCCCACTGACACCATCCACTACCCCACTGACACCGTCCACTATCCCACTGACACCGTCCACTATCCCAGTGACACCATCCAGTACCCCACTGCCAACATCCACTACCCCACTGACACCGTCCTCTGCTCTACTGACACCGTCCACTGCTCTACTGACACGTCCACTATCCCACTGACACCATCCAGTACCCCACTGACACCATCCACTACCCCACTGACACCGTCCACTACCCCACTGACACCATCCACTGCTCTACTGACACCGTCCACTATCCCACTGACACCATCCACTACCCCGACACCATCCACTACCCCACTAACACCGTCCACTACCCCACTGACACCGTCCACTACCCCACTGACACCATCCAGTACCCCACTGACACCATCCACTACCCCACTGACACCGTCCACTACCCCACTGACACCGTCCACTACCCCACTGACACCGTCCACTATCCAACTGACACCATCCACTACCCCACTGACACCATCCAGTACCCCACTGACACCATCCAGTACCCCACTAACACCATCCACTACCCCGACACCATCCACTACCCCACTGACACCGTCCACTACCCCACTGACACTGTCCATTATCCCACTGACACCGTCCACTATCCAACTGACACCATCCACTACCCCGACACCATCCAGTACCCCACTGACACCATCCAGTACCCCACTGACACCATCCAGTACCCCACTAACACCATCCACTACCCCGACACCATCCAGTACCCCACTGACACCATCCACTACCCCACTGACACCGTCCACTACCCCACTGACACCGTCCACTATCCCACTGACACCATCCACTACCCCACTGACACCGTCCACTACCCCACTGACACCGTCCACTACCCCACTGACACCATCCAGTACCCCACTGACACCATCCACTACCCCACTGACACCGTCCACTACCCCACTGACACCATCCACTATCCCACTGACACCATCCAGTACCCCACTGACACCATCCAGTACCCCACTGACACTGTACACTACCCCACTGACACCATCCACTACCCCACTGACACCATCCACTACCCCACTGACACCATCCAGTACCCCACTGACACCATCCAGTACCCCACTGACACCATCCACTACCCCACTGACACCGTCCTCTGCTCTACTGACACCGTCCACTATCCCACTGACACCATCCAGTACCCCACTGACACCGTACACTACCCCACTGACACCATCCACTACCCCACTGACACCATCCACTACCCCACTGACACCGTCCACTATCCCACTGACACCATCCAGTACCCCACTGACACCGTCCACTACCCCACTGACACCGTCCACTATCCCACTGACACCATCCACTACCCCGACACCATCCAGTACCCCACGGACACCGTCCACTATCCCACTGACACCATCCAGTACCCCACTGACACCATCCAGTACCCCACTGACACCATCCACTACCCCGACACCATCCACTACCCCACTGACACCGTCCACTACCCCACTGACACCGTCCACTATCCCACTGACACCGTCCACTATCCCACTGACACCGTCCACTACCCCACTGACACCGTCCACTATCCCACTGACACCGTCCACTACCCCACTGACACCGTCCACTACCCCACTGACACCGTCCACTATCCCACTGACACCGTCCACTACCCCACTGACACCGTCCACTATCCCACTGACACCGTCCACTACCCCACTGACACCGTCCACTATCCCACTGACACCGTCCACTACCCCACTGACACCGTCCACTATCCCACTGACACCGTCCACTACCCCACTGACACCGTCCACTATCCCACTGACAACATCCACTACCCCACTGACACCGTCCTCTGCTCTACTGACACCGTCCACTGCTCTACTGACACCGTCCACTATCCAGCTGACACCATCCAGTACCCCACTGACACCATCCACTACCCCACTGACACCGTCCACTACCCCACTGACACCATCCACTACCCACTGACACCGTCCACTACCCACTGACACCGTCCACTGCCCTACTGACACCGTCCACTATCCCACTGACACCATCCACTACCCCGACACCATCCAGTACCCCACTGACAACATCCACTACCCCACTGACACCATCCACTACCCCACTGACACCGTCCACTACCCCACTGACACCGTCCACTATCCCACTGACACCATCCACTACCCCGACACCATCCAGTACCCCACTGACAACATCCACTACCCCACTGACACCCTCCACTACCCCACTGACACCATCCAGTACCCCACTGACACCGTCCAGTACCCCACTGACACCGTCCACTATTCCACTGACACCATCCACTACACCACTGACACCACCCAGTACCCCACTGACACCATCCACTACCCCACTGACACCATCCAGTACCCCACTGACACCATCCACTACCCCACTGACACCGTCCAGTAACCCACTGACACCGACCACTACCCCAACACCATCCACTACCCCACTGACACCGTCCACTATCCCACTGACACCGTCCAGTACCCCGCTGACACCGTCCACTATCCCACTGACACCATCCACTATCCCACTGACACCATCCAGTACCCCACTGACACCATCCACTATCCCACTGACACCGTCCACTATCCCACTGACACCATCCACTATCCCACTGACACCATCCACTATCCCACTGACACCATCCACTATCCCACTGACACCATCCACTATCCCACTGACACCGTCCACTATCCCACTGACACCGTCCACTATCACACTGACACCATCGACTCCCCCACTGACACCATCCACTATCCCACTGACACCATCCACTATCCCACTGACACCGTCCACTATCCCACTGACACCATCCACTATCCCACTGACACCATCCACTACCCCACTGACACCGTCCACTACCCCACTGACACCATCCTCTGCCCTACTGACATCGTCCACTATCTCACTGACACCATCCACTACCCCACTGACACCATCCAGTACCCCACTGACACCATCCACTACCCCACTGACACTGTCCACTGCTCTACTGACACCGTCCACTGCTCTACTGACACCGTCCACTACCCCACTGACACCGTCCACTATCCCACTGACACCGTCCTCTGCTCTACTGACACTGTCCTCTGCTCTACTGACACCGTCCAGTACCCCACTGACACCATCCAGTACCCCACTGACACCATCCAGTAGCCCACTGACACCGTCCACTACCCCACTGACACCGTCCACTATCCCACTGACACCATCCAGTACCCCACTGACACCATCCAGTACCCCACTGACACCATCCACTACCCCAACACCATCCACTACCCCACTGACACCGTCCACTACCCCACTGACACCGTCCACTATCCCACTGACACCATCCACTACCCCGACACCATCCAGTACCCCACTGACACCATCCACTACCCCACTGACACCGTCCACTATCCCACTGACACCGTCCACTACCCCACTGACACCGTCCACTATCCCACTGACAACATCCACTACCCCACTGACACCGTCCTCTGCTCTACTGACACCGTCCACTGCTCTACTGACACCGTCCACTACCCCACTGACACCGTCCACTATCCCACTGACACCGTCCTCTGCTCTACTGACACCGTCCACTGCTCTACTGACACCGTCCACTATCCCACTGACACCATCCACTACCCCGACACCATCCAGTACCCCACTGACACCATCCAGTACCCCACTGACACCATCCACTACCCCACTGACACCATCCACTACCCACTGACACCATCCACTGCTCTACTGACACCGTCCACTATCCCACTGACACCATCCACTACCCCGACACCATCCAGTACCCCACTGACACCATCCACTACCCCACTGACACCGTCCACTACCCCACTGACACCGTCCACTGCTCTACTGACACCGTCCACTATCCCACTGACACCATCCACTACCCCGACACCATCCAGTACCCCACTGACACCATCCACTACCCCACTGACACCGTCCACTACCCCACTGACACCGTCCACTGCTCTACTGACACCGTCCACTATCCCACTGACACCATTCACTACCCCACTGACAGCATCCACTACCCCACTGACACTGTCCACTGCTCTACTGACACCGTCCACTATCCCACTGACACCATCCACTACCCCACTGACACTGTCCACTGCTCTACTGACACCGTCCACTATCCCACTGACACCATCCACTACCCCGACACCATCCAGTACCCCACTGACAACATCCAGTACCCCACTGACACCGTCCACTATCCCACTGACACCGTCCACTACCCCACTGACACCATCCTCTGCTCTACTGACACCGTCCACTGCCCTACTGACACCGTCCACTGCCCTACTGACACCGTCCACTGCCCCACTGACACCGTCCTCTGCTCTACTGACACCGTCCACTGCCCTACTGACACCGTCCACTGCCCTACTGACTTCGTCCACTATCTCACTGACACCATCCACTACCCCACTGACACCATCCAGTACCCCACTGACTCCATCCACTACCCCACTGACACCATCCACTACCCCACTGACACCATCCACTGCTCTACTGACACCGTCCACTGCTCTACTGACACCGTCCTCTGCTCTACTGACACCGTCCAGTACCCCACTGACACCATCCAGTACCCCACTGACACCATCCAGTACCCCACTGACACCATCCAGTACCCCACTGACACCATCCACTACCCCACTGACACCGTCCTCTGCTCTACTGACACCGTCCACTGCTCTACTGACACCGTCCTCTGCTCTACTGACACCGTCCAGTACCCCACTGACACCATCCAGTACCCCACTGACACCATCCACTACCCCACTGACACCATCCACTACCCCACTGACACCGTCCTCTGCTCTACTGACACCGTCCACTGCTCTACTGACACCGTCCACTATCCCACTGACACCATCCAGTACCCCACTGACACCATCCAGTACCCCACTGACACCGTACACTACCCCACTGACACCATCCACTACCCCACTGACACCATCCACTACCCCACTGACACCGTCCACTATCCCACTGACACCATCCACTACCCCGACACCATCCAGTACCCCACTGACACCGTCCACTACCCCACTGACACCGTCCACTACCCCACTGACACCGTCCACTACCCCACTGACACCGTCCACTACCCCACTGACACCATCCACTACCCCACTGACACCGTCCACTATCCCACTGACACCATCCAGTACCCCACTGTAACCATCCAGTACCCCACTGACACCGTCCACTACCCCGACACCATCCAGTACCCCACTGACACCGTCCACTACCCCACTGACACCGTCCACTATCCCACTGACACCATCCACTACCCCGACACCATCCAGTACCCCACTGACACCGTCCACTACCCCACTGACACCATCCACTACCCCACTGACACCATCCACTACCCCACTGACACCGTCCACTATCCCACTGACACCATCCAGTACCCCACTGTAACCATCCAGTACCCCACTGACACCGTCCACTACCCCGACACCATCCACTACCCCACTGACACCATCCACTACCCCACTGACACCGTCCACTATCCCACTGACACCATCCACTACCCCACTGACACCATCCACTACCCCACTGACACCATCCACTACCCCACTGACACCGTCCATTACCCCACTGACACCATCCACTACCCCACTGACACCATCCAGTACCCCACTGACACCATCCAGTACCCCACTGACACCATCCACTACCCCACTGACACCATCCACTATCCCACTGACACCATCCAGTACCCCACTGACACCGTCCACTACCCCACTGACACCATCCACTACCCCACTGACACCGTCCTGCACATACTACCCCCCGCTGTACACTCCGCACTGTACCTTCTCTATTTACCATCACCACATTCTGCACTATGTAATTATCTCAGACTCTAACCACACCCCTTTTAAGCCACGCCCAGTGTTGCCACGGCACGCTGTACACTTTTTGTTATTAAAGCTTAGAGCTCACTTTTGCACACGGCCCACTGATTTCATGATACCCCGCTGGATTGGTCAATAATTCCACTGAATGAAATCTGCATTCTGATTGGCTTTTCATGGAGTTCCTGACTCACATACAGATCTCCTACATTTGTTAACAATCGATAATTAGCAAGTCTTCGTACGCCGCATGTGCACAACAATCGATGGAAAAAACGTGCAGATTTAACTTGCATCAAATATTTTGGGCTTCTTGACACCGGAGATGTGCGTTTTTCTAAGTCTCTGCAAGGACACAGAGAACACAATCGTTCTGTAAATGCCTCGATCGCTCCACAATGTCGGGTCACGTGAGGTTTTGTCTTCACGTGGCACGTGGCACTATTGTTGTGGTGTGAATTGGACACATAGGAAACGATTGTTATCTTTGTTCCCTTGCAGACGAAGAAAACGCAGATCTCTGCACAAGGCCTCAGATGGGGAGAAAAGACATTGCATTTTACAATCGATCAAATATCAAAAACAACTTCCTTCTATATTAAGAAATGGTGGTATGGATAGGTGTCAGAAAAATGGCACCAACATCCCTGAAAATAGAAGTAGACAAGTTTTTGGTGGGATTTTAAGGGTGTCAAGCAGAAAAGTTCATTGCGATACTCCAAAGGATAAAAGTAAAACAAAATTTATTATATGAAAGACAAGTTAAAAATATGGGCTGTACATATAATACGCAGATACAATTTACACAAGAAGTGGTCACTCAACAATAACATGGAGTGACTTATCCCAACATGTTTCGCCTTTTACGGCTTCCTCAGGGGATGTTTTTTGAACAGTTAGATGTGATACTGCGACCTGATGTTAGCCAAATGGAAAACAGACAGTGGGTGGTATGAAGAGTAAGCTGACTAAAGAAGCCCAGAACAGGGTAAAACAGGCGGTATATTTAACCAAGCTAGGTGTATAAAAGGGCCAAGGGTGCCGGATTTACAGAATGTCACAACATGGCAGCCCTTGTAGTGTCTGACGGACAGATTTAACTTGCATCGAATATTTTGGGCTTGTTGACACCGGAGATGTGCATTTTTCTAACCTAGGTCTCTGCAAGGACACAGAGAACACAATCGTTCTGTAAATGCCTCGTTCAGTCCACAATGTCGGGTCACGTGAGGTTTTGTCTTCACGTGGCACTATTGTTGTGGTGTGAATTGGACACATAGGAAACGATTGTTATCTTTGTGCTCTTGCAGACGAAGAAAACGCAGATCTCTGCACAAGGCCTAAGATGGTGAGAAGCAGGAAAAGACATTGCATTTTACAATCGATCAAAACAAATATAATGCCGCGTACACACGACCAGACTTTCCGTCAGAATAGACTCCGACGGTCTTTCCGACAGAGTTCCGCTGAGACGGACTTGCCTACACACGATCACACCAAAGTCCGATCGATTAGAACGCGATGACGTGCGACGGGTCTAGAAGAATGAAGTTCATAGCCAATAGCTGCCCTTGCGTTGTTTTTGGTCCGTCGGAGTAGCATACAGACGATCGGTTTTCCTGATAGGAACTGATTCCGTCGGAAAGATTTGAAACGTTCTATTTCTAGGTCTGTCAGAATTTTAGAAAGAAAAAGTCAGATGAAGCCCACACACGATCGGAATGTCCTTTTCTGCCGGGAAGTCCGGTCGTGTGTACGCGGCATTGAACTACAAAACAACTTCCTTCTATGTTTCTGAGCCCCGTTGAGCTTCTAAATATTCTTCAACTTCTTTATTGGGAGCTTATGATTTTCACCCATCCGTTCCCATGATAAACGGTGTCCTCACATACGCTGAATGCGGCACGGACTGGCTCTGTGAAGGTGGTGGTGAAAGTGTACAAGTGTCTCATTGGGTTCCTCTTCTCGTAAAAAGTCAGTTGGCCGGCCTCAAAGTCCAGATGTATTCTCAACCTGTTACATGAACTCTTCAGAGGCAATGGTGTAACCCTGCTGTCGTGGACTACAGAATACACATTATCAGACCTGTACAAACACCAGGACTTCTTGTTATTTCCAATCCACGAGGATACACCCCTCCTGTCTATACTGGGGTAGCACACCCCGACCATCCACCACCCTGCTGAGCTCACCTCCACGTCCCAGTAATGTCTCCCCGAGGACAGGTTCTTGACACTCATCACCTGGCTACACTCAAAACTTTCCAGAGTTTGGAGGTACTTTTGTTTTTGTGAATAGCTAGCAGTTTTCATATCATCTGATATATCAACGTTATCTCCAGCGGTGTTAATGTCCAGTAATATGGCAGAAGGTTCATGCATGGAGAACCATATGTCTGAGCCCAATAACATACTTGATAGGCCTGTGCATAAGGTCTTTAAGATCCCACCCTCATCAAAGTCTTTCACAGCGTTGTCCTTGTCAGAGTCTCTCTCTCTTTCTTTATTTCTCTCCTTGAAAAAGTCACTTCTGTCAACATCTTCTAGGAAAGACAATGGATCAGTGGTGTCACATAGTTTTTGTATCTGACACATCTTCTGGACCATCTTCTTCTTCTCTATTTCCAGCTGCCAGATCATGTTGGAGACCGACTTTGAGATTTGCTGTTCCTGCTTGGAGATCTCACTCAGCACCTTATTTTCTAATTTATCCAGCTGCCTTCTGATTCCACTGATCAAGGCGACAACTTTCACAATTACGGAGGCTGTTGTGTCTTCCACGTTCCGGTTATGGTCCTTCAGACTCTGGACTCTTTTCTCAGCCTCCTGTCTCTCCAAGCTTACTTTCTCTAAAAGGTTTCTCAGCTTCTCCTTCTTCTTTCTCGACACCTCATCCAGTGGTTCCACCGGGTGTCCAATGTGTTCTCCAACCAGGTGGCAGGTGGCACAGATACAGGTGGAGTCCTGGGTGCAGTAATAAGCCAAGGTCTTCTTGTGCGCAGGGCATACATGCTTCCCCAGAGAAGGAATGGGTGCTTCTAACGCGTGCTCCACAGTTTTGTTATGTTTCCTCAGATGATCGTCACACATGGAGATCTCACACGTGAGGCAGGACTTCACAGCAGGGACAGGAGAGTCACAATAAGTACAGAAGACCTCATTGTCCTCCTGCTCTCTGAAAGCCTCTGCTATATTATGCAGCCTCAGGTTTCGTTTCAGTTCAGGCCTCCTCTGGTATGTCTTCATACATTCAGGGCATTTGTTTGTCCTTATATACTCCTGATGTTCCCATGTCCGTGTGATACAGTCTCGGCAGAAGCTGTGTCCACAAGGCAGGGTCACCGGGTCCGTATAGATCTCCATACAGATGGAGCAAAGGAGCTCGGCTTTCAGATCGGCAGACGCCATTGTCTAACCCAGGAAGTAACTCGGCCCTCGGCACGTTTCCTCCTCTTACAAGTTACATTGCGGGTTGGGCAAAATCCATTAACCCTCCAACATCCCAAGTTGTGTCTGATGTGAAACGGATATTCTATAAACCCGGAAAAGTTCCAGGAGATGATAAACACCGAAGATAAGAAAGGGAAAAACAACCTAAAAAAAAGTTGTTGATATAAATTTTAAAAAATTGATTTGCATGTTATAAAATCGAACAAAATGGTTAAAGAAGGACTCTGATAATGGAAACCCTCATTTAATGTCATTTAGTTCGTGTATCTTAAAAATGCCTTTACTGTTCTTATTTTTTTATAAATTCCTTATTTTGCCCTCATTTCCTCCTTTGCTGCATATCAATGCTGATCTCCTGCAGCCTCTTTGCATCAATCTCCAGTCTGTATGCACTCGAACCATGACTACATGGGATTTCTCTGGTTGGGTTTCCCGATAGTGACAACCATGCCGGTTTTAAACAACACCGCCACACCGCCGTAAGGCTCGGCCGCAAGAGACCAGTAAGATGGACCATACCTCCACTCTCTCTTGGCCATATGAATATCTGCCAAGGAGGTGAGCCTAGTCTCTTGCAAAAATAAAATTTCAGCATCTAATTGGCTGAACAAAAAGAAGGCCATAGAACGAGCTCTTACTGACTTAATGCTGGCGACATTTATTGTCACCACTTTTAACGGAGGGGGAACCGCCATTTGGGTTATTGGGTGGATTGCTTCTTAGCTCCCCTCTGCTGCTCATCACCAGAAGCCTCTCTCTTTCTTGAGGCCGCCTCAAATTCCATCTCAGAATCAGAACTTCGCTCCGAAGAAGCTCCAGATGAAGAGATATCCCAATTAGAGGACCTATAACGGTTGGAGACAGGCACTGGAGCCTGTTCCGTCCTCACCACCTGCTTCTTCCGCTTCCCAACCTTCCTTCTCTCCTCCAGGTACTGCAGGTCAGCTTCAGAGATGCCCTCATCTCTTACTTTTTTCTGTGAGGTCTTTACAGAAGACTCCTTTAGAGAGGCAGAAGCGAACTTTTTAGTACCCACTACCACTCCTGGTGGGGGGGTTACTCCCTTTGAATCAGACTTAGGAGGGGTAGACTCCTGGGGGGTAACTGACTCGGGGGGCACAGACTTGGAAGGTTCTGACACAAGAGGAGGGGATACAGTAGGCTGGGGGGACACAGAGACAGATACAGAAGGAATACTTACAGACACAGGAGGGGTGGCCACAGGAACTGGGGAGGGATCCTGAGCAGGACCAGGGGAGTCAGTCACCGCAGAGGAGGATGGTACACCAGGGGCATCACCCTCCATCCCGTCCAGCCTTGACATGTCATCAATTACCTCCTTCTCCATATTGTGCCAGGCTTCAGGACATCTGCTGTAGGGGTGGCCAAGGCGCAGGCACAGGTTGCACCTGATCATCTCGGTGCAGTCCTTAGCCATATGACCCTGACCCCGACACACTGAACATATCAAGGCTGAACAGGAGGAACTCAAATGCCCCTTTTCTCCACAGCGGTGACACAGCTTCGGCTGACCAGGGTAAAAAATAGTCATCCTATCCCTCCCTATAAAAGCTGAGGAGGGCAGGTGACGGACAACATTCCCATCCCTGGCCAACCTGACTGTAACCGACCAACCCCCAGTCCAGATGTTACGCTCATCAAGGATTTTATCGGGCTTAGTCAAAACCTCACCATAGTTCCTTAACCAGACCTCTAGATCCCGGGCAGGGACACTCTCATTGGTGAGTATGATGGTGATCTTTTTCACTGTAGACCTTTGTGAAACCGCAACTGGGGCCAGACCTTCCCATTCAGGTCTTGACCTGCACCGAGCCTCATATCGCTCCCAGAACAGGTCAAGACCCTCTGGCCTGGTGAAACTAACTGTATAATCCCGTGTCCCAGCAACATGTATAAAGGCATACAGGTCATTTGCCCCAAAACCCATCTCTAAAATCAAATCCACCACTGCACGCCGTGCTGGAGGGATCGCACCACCTTCCCATTTGAGAATTACCACATTTCTTCTCGGACCCCCAGCAGAAGCCAGAGACCCAAGACCAGATCCCGGGGTGCCCAAAGTGGTAGGCTGTAGGGGAAAACCCGCTTGGGGGCGGAGCCACCAGGAGCAGAGCGTACCACCTGAGCAAACGTGGGTTTATCAGGGCCAAGGCCCCACACTGATGTTACATTAGTCTGTACATTACAATTATTATTATTATTATTATCTGCTGGAACGGAGTTGGTAGGACTGTCCATCACACTTGTACTGGGATGATTTTTATCAGTCACACAAACATTCACATTCCCATCAGGAATAGTCACAGTTTCTGATGTAATACCAGCTGTCTCCTGAAGCTGTGCTGTAGAGTCCTCAGCAGCTGTGGGGCAAACAGCTTTAGACTCAGCTAAAGGGGGGTTAATAGGCTCTGCTGAATCTTGTAGTTCATCTGCAGGAATGTCATTTTTTAAATGCATTTTTTGCTGCACTGCAGCATCAGCAGGCACAGCATTGCTACACATGGGACTAGCAGCCTGATTGTCACTGGGCACATTGTCTGTATCAGTCACAAAAACAGTTTTATGCACCACATGGGGCTTGACAGGCTTTACCTTGTCAGGCACATTATCAGTAATGTCCTCCTCATGGAACGCCAGCTGATCCCCCTGTATAGGAGACTCCATTACCTGGATGGCCCTGAGCATGCCTCCTGAGTCCTGGGAAGGCATGGGGCTGCTTACCTCTACCTGAGGGGGCAGGGGGTCTGAACTGGGGGTCTCCTCCTCCACCTCCATTTTTGTCATCCTGGCAAACCTTCTGTCATTGCAGAATTTTTCCTTAAATGGCCCATCTCTGCCTTCCATCATGGCCACAATGGTTTCTTGGTGTTCCACCCGGACCTTGGCCAGTTGGATCTCCGGATCCATGGACCCTCGTTTCTGGCTGTGCAAGCCCTCACGCTGCCTTCTCAGGCGCTTCACCTCCGCTCTGAGCTTGTACAGCTTGTCTCTTTCTCTATTCAGGGCTTTAATCCCGGCCACCACTCGCTCCTGAATTGCCTCTGAGCCTTCATCCTTACCAGGGGCAGAAAGATCACAAGCCATGGTTTGTACAGAGGAAGGCATGTCAACCGACGGCCCAGGAGATGGCTGAGAGCTTCCAGCAGGAGAGGCCCTGCTGGCCTCCATGGCTTCCCCAGAAAGGGGCCAGGAGAGCTGGGATAGATTTCACCACCACTCCCCTCTCACACCGATCATCTGGAGGAGCTCCAGAGACACCTTCCTCCTGACACACCTGTGCTCCAATGATGGGTGGGGCACTATTCCTCCCACTGACACCAATGATGGGGCACTATTCCTCCCACTGACACCAATGATGGGACACTATTCCTCCCACTGATACCAATGATGGGGCACTATTCCTCCCACTGACACCAATGATGGGGCACTATTCCTCCCACTGACACCAATGATGGGACACTATTCCTCCCACTGATACCAATGATGGGGCACTATTCCTCCCACTGACACCAATGATGGGGCACTATTCCTCCCACTGATACCAATGATGGGACACTATTCCTCCCACTGACACCAATGATGGGGCACTATTCCTCTCACTGACACCAATGATGGGACACTATTCCTCTCACTGACACCAATGATGGGACACTATTCCTCCCACTGACACCAATGATGGGACACTATTCCTCCCACTGACACTAATGATGGGACACTATTCCTCACACTGACACCAATGATGGGGCACTATTCCATCCACTGACACCAATGATGGGACACTATTCCTCCCACTGACACCAATGATGGGGCACTATTCCATCCACTGACACCAATGATGGGACACTATTCCTCCCACTGACACCAATGATGGGGCACTATTCCTCCCACTGACACTAATGATGGGACACTATTCCTCACACTGACACCAATGATGGGGCACTATTCCTCACACTGATACCAATGATGGGGCACTATTCCTCCCACTGATACCAATGATGGGACACTATTCCTCCCACTGACACCAATGATGGGACACTATTCCTCCCACTGACACCAATGATGGGGCACTATTCCTCCCACTGATACCAATGATGGGGCACTATTCCTCCCACTGACACCAATGATGGGACACTATTCCTCCCACTGACACCAATGATGGGACACTATTCCATCCACTGACACCAATGATGGGACACTATTCCTCCCACTGACACCAATGATGGGGCACTATTCCTCCCACTGACACTAATGATGGGACACTATTCCTCACACTGACACCAATGATGGGACACTATTCCTCCCACTGATACCAATGATGGGGCACTATTCCTCCCACTGATACCAATGATGGGGCACTATTCTCCCACTGATACCAATGATGGGACACTATTCCTCCCACTGACACCAATGATGGGGCACTATTCCTCCCACTGATACCAATGATGGGGCACTATTCTCCCACTGATACCAATGATGGGGCACCATTCCTCCCACTGATACCAATGATGGGACACTATTCCTCCCACTGATACCAATGATGGGGCACTATTCCTCCCACTGACACCAATGATGGGACACTATTCATCCCACTGATACCAATGATGGGGCACTATTCCTCCCACTGATACCAATGATGGGACACTATTCCCACTGACACCAATGATGGGACACTATTCCTCCCACTGATACCAATGATGGGGCACTATTCCTTCCACTGATACCAATGATGGGACACTATTCTCCCACTGATACCAATGATGGGGCACTATTCCTCCCACTGACACCAATGATGGGACACTATTCATCCCACTGATACCAATGATGGGGCACTATTCCTCCCACTGATACCAATGATGGGACACTATTCCTCCCACTGACACCAATGATGGGGCACTATTCCTTCCACTGATACCAATGATGGGACACTATTCTCCCACTGATACCAATGATGGGGCACCATTCCTCCCACTGATACCAATGATGGGACACTATTCCTCCCACTGATACCAATGATGGGGCACTATTCCTCCCACTGACACCAATGATGGGGCACTATTCCTCCCACTGATACCAATGATGGGACACTATTGATCTTTTATTAAAAGAATCAAGCAACCAATTTTATACAAAAGTAAAAAACAAAACCATAGTACAAAACTTCAACAGAAATCCAAGGAATACACATCCATGTTCAGAATATATACAATATATACATAATCCGTTACCAAAACTATTTACATAAAGCAGCAGAGAGGGCCTAAGAGGCACAACCCATCACCTATGTACGCAGCCATTTATCAAAAATTAATCCAAAAATTAATAATCTAGGGTGATAAGAGACAGACAGCCACACCCGGGAAAGAGACTCCTGGCAGTCAGGGAGGCTTGAAACCCCTCCACGCCTTCAACCAAGCCCCCTGACTCCGCTTGTCTCTCTCAAGTACCCGAATCTTCTCCACCTCATGCAGAATGTCATACACCACCACCTGAACAGGAAGGATTTTACGCCGAATGCTGACCTGACACCGTGCGTTCCAAGTGAAATAACGGACTACTAGGCTAACTAGAAAAAGTGTATCTAAACAAAAAACCCCACCAGTATTGAATGCTCCATACACCCACTCAGCATAACCCAGCCTGGAGAGGAAAGGAACACCGAGGGCCCGCCCCACCTGTTTGTACACCTCTATGTTAAAAGGGCAATGAAGCAGAAAATGGTCCATAGTCTCCTCCTCACCTGCACACGCCTCCCGAGGACAGCTACGATCCACCCCACTGCGGAATTTCAAATTGCCCCTAACATAGAGCCTCCCATGGAAGCACATCCAGGCCAGATCCCTGAATTTAGGAGGTACTCTGTCCAAATTAATAAGTCTTAACCCTGCCCTCAAAACTGGGCCTGGGCAATCCCTTAAGGCCAGTGGGTCATGAAAGACTTCGCTCAAGACTCGACTCATAAGGACTTTCCTCGGAACCGATCTGAGATCTTCAGCCGACAATCGCCACTGCCGTAATAACTTCAGGCACGGAGCGACATAGGCTGGTAGCTGACCACGATGACCCCTAAGATTCTTCACTTGGCCACCTTCTTCCCAAAGTCGCAGAAAAGGCCTAAACCAAGATCTAAAAATGCCTGCCCATCCAGGAGGTTCCACTGCAAGCATATTACCAATATTAAACTTGAGAAAAAGCAGTGAAAAGAAAAGAACTGGGTTGACCATACCTAAGCCACCCTCCCTCCTGGATAGATAGGTGACATTCCTCTTGATGGGGTTCAGTCTGTTCCCCCACAACATCTGGAAGAACACACTACTGACCCTAGCATAGAGAGACACTGGCAAGATGCAGACAAAGCTGACATACAAGAAGATCGGAATCAGGTAAGTCTTAATCAGATCAACCCTTTCCCTCATAGATAACTTCCATCTCTTCCAGCTGATCACCTTAGTATTGGCAATTTCCAGTCTGCCTTCCCAGTTTTTGAGGCCATAATCGCCGGGTCCAAATTCAATGCCTAGAATCTTAATTCTTTCCTGGGGCACTGGAAAGGTGTCCGGGAGATCAAACCCCTCACCTTCCTTTCCCATCCAGAAGACTTCACTCTTTTCCTGATTGATCTTGGAGCCTGATGCTTCAGAATACCGTGATGTCAGAGAGACCACCTCCTCTGCTTCATCCGCCCCGGTGACAATCACCGACACATCGTCCGCATAGGCAACAACCCTCAAAGGCGGCTCACCCGGGAGACCCACTGGTACCCCACACAACATGCCGCTCTCTAGCCTCCTGATGAAAGGGTCGATTGCAAACACATAGAGCAGGGGACTCAGGGGACAACCCTGGCGCACCCCGGAGCCAACCTCAAAGGACTGCCCAACCCAACCATTAACAAGAGGAAAGCTTTCTGCCCCCTTATACAAGACTTTTAACCAATCGACAAAACCACCCGGCAGACCGTACTTACTAAGGAGCAACCACAGGTACTCATGGTTGACACGATCAAAAGCCTTTGCCTGATCCAATGTCAGCAAATACTTTCCCCAGCCTGCAGCCCTGCACCGCTCCAAGGCCTCCCGGACAGCTAAAACCGCTGTGAAGGTGCACCTACCCTGGACTGAACAGTGCTGATGGCGAGAAAGCAAAGACTCTGCTACTGACGATAGGCGCCAGAAAATGATCTTTGCCAGTATCTTTCTATCGACATTAAGAAGGCTGATGGGGCGCCAATTCTCAATCATCGAAGGATCTTTACCCTTTGAAAGAAGAATCACAGCGGAGTGCCTCATGGAAGGGGGAAGTACCCCCTCAGCAAGGCAACTGTTAAAAACCTCTACCAAATGTGGGGCCAGAATAGACTTAAAGGCTTTGTAAAACTCAGCCGTCAAGCCATCCGGTCCAGGTGACTTTTTGATGGCAAGTTGTTCAATTGCCCTCATCACCTCTTCAACTGTGATCTCCTCTGTCAAATTCATCAATGGGACATCTTCATCATTTAGACCTGGAGTAGAGTCCAAAAAGCCTTCCATCTTGTCACGGTCAAGCTCTTTCCTCCCAAGAAGGTCAGCATAAAAAGGACCTCACGACCTCCAGAATCCCTGACCTGGACTTTGTCAAGGAACCTGTACTGTCTTTAAGGCCAACGACCGTTTTAACAGCTACACCTTGTTTGCAGTTCTGGTAAGGGTCAGGCGAGTGGTACTTCCCATAGTCCCTCTCCAGAACCAAAGAGGTATGCCGGTCATATTGACACTTCCTGAGAAGGAGTTTCACTTCGGAGATTGCCCCAGGATCTCCACCTCTCGAGACAAGAATATCCAGCTTCCTCCGTAAACGTTGGTAGGTCATGTATTTATTAAACTGTTTTCTATTGGCTAGGCCCCTGAAGAATCCAGCGATCCTCTTTTTGGTCAGCTCCCACCACTCAGCCTTGCTGCTACAAAAGTCCAGGATGGTCACCTGTGCCTGAAAGAATTCCTCAAAGGATTGTCTAACATGTTCTTCCTTGAGTAGAGTCGAATTCAATCTCCAGATGCCCTTACCCCTCTGAGGGGCGTCTGAAGCATTCAGGACCACAGATAGCATACAGTGATCAGAGAACTCCACTGCCTGCACCACTGGGGGTGAGAAAGCAGAGGTCTCCTTCAAAAAAAACCTATCTATTCTACTCTGACTATTACCTCGATGAAAGGTGAACCCAGTGTCATCCGGGAGGTGCTTAATGTGCACATCCACAAGACCAGCATCCCTAACCATACTATTTAAAAAAACGCTATCATATCCCAGCCTGTCCTTGAAGTCCTTCCTGTCCTTGGGCCTAGTTACTGTATTAAAGTCACCTCCAAAGACCACTTGCCGGGATGTAAAAAGAAATGGCTTGATCCTTGTAAAAAGGCATTTCCTGTCCCACTTTGTGTGCGGCCCATAGACATTAATTAGGCGCAGGTCCTGCCCTCCCACAAGGACGTCTAAGACCATACATCTCCCAATCTCCACCTCAATAACCCGCCGGACAGTTACCATGCCGGTTTTAAACAACACCGCCACACCGCCGTAAGGCTCGGCCGCAAGAGACCAGTAAGATGGACCATACCTCCACTCTCTCTTGGCCATATGAATATCTGCCAAGGAGGTGAGCCTAGTCTCTTGCAAAAATAAAATTTCAGCATCTAATTGGCTGAACAAAAAGAAGGCCATAGAACGAGCTCTTACTGACTTAATGCTGGCGACATTTATTGTCACCACTTTTAACGGAGGGGGAGCCGCCATTTGGGTTATTGGGTGGATTGCTTCTTAGCTCCCCTCTGCTGCTCATCACCAGAAGCCTCTCTCTTTCTTGAGGCCGCCTCAAACTCCATCTCAGAATCAGAACTTCGCTCCGAAGAAGCTCCAGATGAGGAAATCTCCCACTTAGAGGACCTATAACGGTTGGAGACAGGCACTGGAGCCTGTTCCGTCCTCACCACCTGCTTCTTCCGCTTCCCAACCTTCCTTCTCTCCTCCAGGTACTGCAGGTCAGCTTCAGAGATGCCCTCATCTCTTACTTTTTTCTGTGAAGTCTTTACAGAAGACTTCTTTACAGAGGAAGAAGCAACCTTTTTAGTACCCACTACTACTGCTGGTGGGGGGGGTGCTCCCTTTGAATCTGACTTAGGAGGGGTAGACTCCTGGGGGGTAACTGACTCGGGGGGCACAAACTTGGAAGGTTCTGACACAAGAGGAGGGGATACAGTAGGCTGGGGGGACACAGAGACAGATACAGAAGGAATACTTACAGACACAGGAGGGGTGGCCACAGGAACTGGAGAGGGATCCTGAGCAGGACCAGGGGAGTCAGTCACCGCAGAGGAGGATGGTACACCAGGGGCCTCACCCTCCATCCTGTCCAGCCTTGACAAGTCATCTAGTACCTCCTTCTCCATATTGTGCCAGGCTTCAGGACATCTGCTGTAGGGGTGGCCAAGGCGCAGGCACAGGTTGCACCTGATCATTTCGGTGCAGTCCTTAGCCATATGACCCTGACCCCGACACACTGAACATATCAAGGCTGAACAGGAAGAGCTCAAATGCCCCTTTTCTCCACAGCGGTGACACAGCTTCGGCTGACCAGGGTAGAAAATAGTCATCCTATCCCTCCCTATAAAAGCTGAGGAGGGCAGGTGACGGACAACATTCCCATCCCTGGCCAACCTGACTGTAACCGACCAACCCCCAGTCCAGATGTTACGTTCATCAAGGATTTTGCTGGGCTTAGTCAAAACCTCCCCATAGTTCCTTAACCAGACCTCTAGGTCCCGAGCAGGAACACTCTCATTGGTGAGTATGATGGTTATCTTCTTCACCGTTGACCTTTGCGAAACCGCAACTGGGGCCAGACCTTCCCATTCAGGTCTTGACCTGCACCGAGCCTCATATCGCTCCCAGAACAGGTCAAGACCCTCTGGCCTGGTGAAACTAATGGTATAATCCCGTGTCCCAGCTACATGTATAAAGGCATACAGGTCATTTGCCCCAAAACCCATCTCCAGAATCAAATCCACCACTGCACGCCGTGCTGGAGGGATCGCACCACCTTCCCATTTGAGAATTACCACATTTCTTCTCGGACCCCCAGCAGAAGCCAGAGACCCAAGACCAGATCCCGGGGTGCCCAAAGTGGTAGGCTGCAGGGGGAAACCCCGCTTGGGGGCGGAGCCACCAGGAGCAGAGCGTACCACCTGAGCAAACGTGGGTTTATCAGGGCCAAGGCCCCACACTGAAGTCACAGTAGTCTGTACATTATTATTATTTGCTTGGACTGAGCTGGGACGATTGTCCATCACACTTGTACAATTGCTATCAGTCACACACACGTTCAATTTCCCATCAGGAATAGTCACAGTTGCTGCAATACCAGCTGTCTCCTGATGCTGCACTGTAGAGTCTCCAGCAGCTGTGGGGCAAACATCTTTAGACTCAGCCAAAGGAGAGTTAATAGGCTCTGCTGACACCGGTAGTTCCTTTTCAGAAATGTCATTTTTTAAATGCAGCTCTTGCTGCGCTGCAGCATTAGCAGGTACAACATTGCTACACATAGCATTAGAAACTTGATTGTCACTGGGCACACTTTCAACATTGCTCATGGTGTTAGATGACACAAAAACAGATTCATCCCCTGCTTGGGGCTTGTCATTATCAGGCACATTATCAGTTATGTCCTCATCACCAAACGCCAGCTGATCCCCCTGTATAGGAGACTCCATTGCCTGGATGGCCCTGAGCATGCCTCCTGAGTCCTGGGAAGGCATGGGGCTGCTTACCTCTCCCTGAGGGGGCAGGGGGTCAGAACTGGGGGTCTCCTCCTCCACCTCCATCTTTGTCATCCTCGCAAACCTTTTTTCATTGTAAAACTTTTCCTTAAATGGCCCATCTCTTCCTTCCATGATGGACACAATGGTCTCCTGATGTTCAACCCGGACCTTGGCCAGTTGGATCTCCGGATCCATGGACCCTCGTTTCTGGCTATGCAAGCCCTCACGCTGCCTTCTCAGGCGCTTCAGCTCCGCTCTCAGTTTATAGAGCTTGTCTCTTTCTCTATTCAGGGCTTTAATCCCGGCCACCACTCGCTCCTGAATTGCCTCTGAGCCTTCATCCTTACCAGGGGCAGAGAGATCACCAACCATGGTTTGTACAGAGGAAGGCATGTCACCTGATGGCCCAGGAGATGGCTGGGAGCCTCCAGCAGGAGAGGCCCTGCTGGCCTCCATGGCTTCCCCAGAAAGGGGCCAGGAGAGCTGGGAGAGATTTCCTCACCAGTCCCCTCTCACACGGATCAGCAGCAGCTCCAGACAGACAGCCTCCTCCTGACACACCTGTGCTCCAATGATGGGTGGGGCACTATTCCTCCCACTGACATCAATGATGGGGCACTATTCCTCCCACTGATGGGACACTATTCCTCCCACTGACACCAATGATGGGACACTATTCCTCCCACTGATACCAATGATGGGGCACTATTCCTCCCACTGACACCAATGATGGGGCACTATTCCTCCCACTGACACCAATGATGGGACACTATTCCTCCCACTGATACCAATGATGGGGCACTATTCCTCCCACTGACACCAATGATGGGACACTATTCCTCCCACTGATATCAATGATGGGGCACTATTCCTCCCACTGATATCAATGATGGGGCACTATTCCTCCCACTAATACCAATGATGGGGCACTATTCCTCCCACTGACACCAATGATGGGGCACTATTCCTACCACTGACACCAATGATGGGACACTATTCCTCCCACTGACACCAATGATGGGGCACCATTCCTCCCACTGATACCAATGATGGGGCACTATTCCTCCCACTGATACCAATGATGGGGCACTATTCCTCCCACTGACACCAATGATGGGGCACTATTCCTCCCACTGATGGGACACTATTCCTCCCACTGATACCACTGATGGGACACTATTCCTCCCACTGATACCAATGATGGGACACTATTCCTCCCACTGATATCAATGATGGGGCACTATTCCTCCCACTGATATCAATGATGGGGCACTATTCCTCCCACTAATACCAATGATGGGGCACTATTCCTCCCACTGACACCAATGATGGGGCACTATTCCTACCACTGACACCAATGATGGGACACTATTCCTCCCACTGACACCAATGATGGGGCACCATTCCTCCCACTGATACCAATGATGGGGCACTATTCCTCCCACTGATACCAATGATGGGGCACCATTCCTCCCACTGATACCAATGATGGGGCACTATTCCTCCCACTGATACCAATGATGGGGCACTATTCCTCCCACTGATGGGACACTATTCCTCCCACTGACACCAATGATGGGACACTATTCCTCCCACTGACACCAATGATGGGACACTATTCCTCCCACTGATACCAATGATGGGGCACTATTCCTCCCACTGACACCAATGATGGGGCACTATTCCTCCCACTGACACCAATGATGGGGCACTATTCCTCCCACTGATACCAATGATGGGACACTATTCCTCCCACTGATACCAATGATGGGACACTATTCCTCCCACTGACACCAATGATGGGGCACTATTCCTCCCACTGACACCAATGATGGGGCACTATTCCTCCCACTGACACCAATGATGGGGCACCATTCCTCCCACTGATACCAATGATGGGGCACTATTCCTCCCACTGATGGGACACTATTCCTCCCACTGACACCAATGATGGGACACTATTCCTCCCACTGATACCAATGATGGGGCACCATTCCTCCCACTGATACCAATGATGGGGCACTATTCCTCCCACTGACACCAATGATGGGGCACTATTCCTCCCACTGACACCAATGATGGGGCACCATTCCTCCCACTGATACCAATGATGGGGCACTATTCCTCCCACTGATACCAATGATGGGACACTATTCCTCCCACTGACACCAATGATGGGGCACTATTCCTCCCACTGACACCAATGATGGGACACTATTCCCCCCACTGACACCAATGATGGGACACTATTCCTCCCACTGACACCAATGATGGGGCACTATTCCTCCCACTGATACCAATGATGGGACACTATTCCTCCCACTGATACCAATGATGGGACACTATTCCTCCCACTGATACCAATGATGGGACACTATTCCCCCCACTGACACCAATGATGGGACACTATTCCTCCCACTGATACCAATGATGGGACACTATTCCTCCCACTGATACCAATGATGGGACACTATTCCCCCCACTGACACCAATGATGGGACACTATTCCTCCCACTGACACCAATGATGGGGCACTATTCCTCCCACTGATACCAATGATGGGACACTATTCCTCCCACTGATACCAATGATGGGACACTATTCCTCCCACTGACACCAATGATGGGGCACTATTCCTCCCACTGACACCAATGATGGGGCACTATTCCTCCCACTGACACCAATGATGGGGCACCATTCCTCCCACTGATACCAATGATGGGGCACTATTCCTCCCACTGATGGGACACTATTCCTCCCACTGACACCAATGATGGGACACTATTCCTCCCACTGATACCAATGATGGGGCACCATTCCTCCCACTGATACCAATGATGGGGCACTATTCCTCCCACTGACACCAATGATGGGGCACTATTCCTCCCACTGACACCAATGATGGGGCACCATTCCTCCCACTGATACCAATGATGGGGCACTATTCCTCCCACTGATACCAATGATGGGACACTATTCCTCCCACTGACACCAATGATGGGGCACTATTCCTCCCACTGACACCAATGATGGGACACTATTCCCCCCACTGACACCAATGATGGGACACTATTCCTCCCACTGATACCAATGATGGGACACTATTCCCCCCACTGACACCAATGATGGGACACCATTCCTCCCACTGACACCAATGATGGGACACTATTCCCCCCACTGACACCAATGATGGGACACTATTCCTCCCACTGACACCAATGATGGGGCACTATTCCTCCCACTGATACCAATGATGGGACATTTTCTAAGCCCTCTGGCCATAGTCTGGCCTCCTCTGAAGACTGAAGGACAGTAAACTGGCCCATTGTTTAGAGACCCCTGCTATTGGCAGATATAGAATACAAAAATGAATGCAGCTCTGTGATCATTAATACATTATTAAACATATTTTTAAATGCAAGCAGTGTAAGTATCTGAATATGACCCACTATCAGCCTCTAGCAGTCCTGTACAGCAGAGCTCAGAATGAGAGAAAGAAGCTGCACAAAGAGCCACTCAGGTCATGTGAAGCATGCTGATAGGAGGAGACAGCAGAGTGACGGTGAGATGAGCGTTTATATGAACAGATATCTGGAGGATCCCCACTTTTACAAGCTTGATTGGCACAGTGGGTGTATACCTATCTGTGTCCAATCTTTCCGGTATGCCCCTTTAAGAGCCGTGGTGGATCTTCATTTCTTTACACTTCCTGGTGTTATATATTTCTCAGGACTTTTATTTAGACACAATGTATACGGTATACGTTCACCATATGACATCATATACCTATGGACTCTGTGCACCAATATATATTCTTCATTGTATGATATGAATTCTCATCCACGACTTTCTTTTCTCTATACATTATTACTTACCTCTTAGATTGTAAGCTCTAAGGAGCCGGGCCCTCTGATTCCTACTGTATCAAATTGTATTGTATTTGTACTGTCTACCCTCAAGTTGTAAAGCGCTACGTAAACTGTTGGCGCTATATAAATCCTGTATAATAATAATAATAATAATTACTTACACTTATTAGCTGCTCACATTTTTATGACAGCGCGATATTTACACATATTTTACTTTGTCCTCTAGAATAACCCGAAACCGTCTGATCATGGAGGGTGTTTAAAATCCGGACCAGGACTGGGCTTAGTGTGGACACCAGAACCTCACCGGTGTTATAGAGAAAAGGGGTTCTAGTGTCACATGGTCACCCCTGACCTCTGACCCCCCCTCCCCCCCTCCTATGTGTTTTGTACACTCACCATGTAAATGGTTTTCTAGCTGTATTTATTAGAAGTGCAACAGCGACATCTTGTGGTGAGTTTGGAATATAACCGCATAATGCACAAATGTTGCTCCATCAAACCTTGGGGGGGGGGAGGGGCAGCTTGGCCTCTTAGTGTGTTTTAGTACTTAGTACTTGTTCTACAATCCAATTGTTTCTATTCCAGTATTTTTTTTTTGCACATTTTCTTTTATATTTTTATTTTAACAATTAATGGCACCTAAAGCGCGGCGCACGCTTGCAGCAAAACGCGCGTTTCCTTTGTGTTTTGTTGCGCATTCAGAAAACACGAAGTGTGAATGAAGCCTTAGGGCTCATTTATGTAAGCTTTGCTCTCTGAACAGCAATATAGGTTTGTATCGCTCTTCTGGGAGCATTTGGCAGGAGGTGGGGAGTCGTTGTATTACCTCCCCATCATCTGTTCCAACCCCCAAAATTACCGACTATCGTTCCTGCAGGGCGGTTGCAGCGCAGCCCCGGGACTTTAATGGCCCAACTTGTTCATAATATAACAGAAGAGAAAAGAAAAAATCAGAACGATTTATAAAAAGTAGATACATTTTATTTAACAAAAGATAAAAAGATCGATCTCTTCACAACAATAGTGTCTGGTGAACATGATAACATTATAATACTCACGTGTCCAGCATGATGGAACCACCATGGCCAATGTCTATGGACTCAACGCGTTTCAGAGTCTCTTCTTCCTCCACGGGTGAGTATAAAATAATATACAAGATGCGGCCATTCATTTCTCTGATAATTTGTAGAAGATTTGGACTTACAAATGTAATCATTAAAAATAGTCCATCCAAGAATCCGAGAAGCCGGCAGAGTCCCAGTGAAAACCGGTGAGACCCGGAAATGGAACACCCCAAAAAGAGGCGGGGCAGGCGGGAAAATATAAACAATCTATACAAGAAAAAAATCAAATAGAAGAATAATAATATAATACTCTACAAAATAATAAATCAGACTGAGAGATCTATATCAGTCCTCAGGGGGAATGAGAGCCAATCAGAGTCCTAATATAAATCGTGGCACACAGGCAGTGGACAGATATATAGGGAATATATAAAGACACACCCCAAACAAGCAGATAACGGGTGCAATATAACTAATAACAACAATTAGCTGAATAATTCTATTGCTGAGCAAAGAGGTCCAAATCTCCGGGACGGCCCCTCGCCGGATCCAAATGGGGGGATGGAAGGTATGGGAACCAGTAAGGCTCCTTTTATAGCTCCAGACTGGGGGAACAGACACGTGTATTTCCGCCACGCCGGGGTGGTGTGCGCTCCACCCAGTCTTCAGGAGAACGGCGCCTGGCGCAGCCACGTCCCAGGCAGGGCGGCGTGGCGTTTTACTTGAACGGGTCACAATTGGCGCCCACTAAGTGAGACAGGGAGTATAATTCCTGCCTTGGCTGCGGCATGTGTACACCACCAGCTGTTGCCTCTGCAGCTAAAGTGGGAGTGGTTGGGGGCAGTAAAAATGTAGCTTAGCTGCAGGGTTTTACTGCCCCCCAACTGCAGGTGTAAAGGAGCTGTAAAGCCTCATTCACGTCTGTGTGTTACGGGAACGCACGCATCTCTATAACGCACACAAAAAGCAGGTTGTGCTTACTGTGGCAATAATTGTTATTAGCTCCCCGAATGTGGCTAGAAAATGCGCATTTTGATGTGGCGAATGCGTCAAATGCCCAAAAAGGGAGTTTCCTCCTGATGAAGGGAGTGACGAAACGCGTTGGATGGTTTTTTACAACCTTTATTTTTACCAAACAATTACAATGATCTTGGGCTCTTTTGGCTGGTGTTGGTCTGGTGCTCCTTTCGATGGTTTGAGCTTCTGTTGGGTTCTGATCGAGGAAAGCCTTGTGGGCGGGAGTCTTGTGGGCGGGAGCCTTGTGGGCGGGAGTCACCCCCCCCAGAGCTATCGAGCCTAATATTGCCTGTATTATCAGGAGACACTCTACAGCATTGCTACAATGAGGCTGTTCTCTTCTAGTGCTCAGCCGGGCTCTGTGTCATCACATCCTGAAGATAGAGTGACTGAGAGCGTGGAGCAAGGAATCTTGGGATATGTAGTCCAGGGAGCCAAGTTTTACATTCAGTTGGACTACAAATCCCAGCAAGCTGGGGAAATAGAACAGAATGCTAGAAGAGGTAATACAAAGCCCGTGAGGGGGGAGGGGGACAGAATCGGTCTCTTAGGACCACGGCCTGGATCTGTAAGCAGTGACTCAGTGTCAGACAGTGCTGCGGCTGAGTTGTTCAACAGGAAGAAGTAGAGTCCCCGCGAGCGGGTGGGAGAGCGTCCACTGCCAGCCATTCCTGGTCGCTCAGCGGCAGCTTGGAGGCTGCTCTCTTCCCACCCACACCAGATCCCGCCGAGCTTAGGGCGCAGTGCAGGGTTAAGTGCCATCCCTTGAGCCAGCCTCTGCTGAGGCCTGCTACGGAGCCCTCACCCCACTCTTCAATACCAGAGGTTGTTAGGATTGGTGAGTGGGCACTTGCCCATTGTGATATCACCGTCTCAGCATGCACCAGTTGGTGATGTCACCAGGTTACCTATTTAAGAACTGTCAAAGGGCAGAGCAGGCATTCGGCGGTTAGCCTTCATTGTGGGCAGAGGCTGGTGGTGCGGACATCCTGACTGATGATGGATCTACGTCGGGGGACAATGTTTTTTTATTTTTTAATAAAGGAATTGTCAAAAACAGCCTCTTGTCTTTATTTATTTGTCTATCTGTCTATCTGTCTTGGGGGTATTTGTACTGGGGGGGTATTTGTACTGGGGGGTCATTTGGGGGGTATCTGTACTGGGGGGTCATTTGGGGGTATCTATACTGGGGGGGTCATTTGGGGGGTATCTGTACTGGGGGGTCATTTGGGGGTATCTATACTGGGGGGGTCATTTGGGGGGTATCTGTACTGGGGGGGTCATTTGGGGGGTATCTGTACTGGGGGGTCATTTCGGGGGTATCTGTACTGGAGGGTCATTTGGGGGGTATCTGTACTGGGGGGTCATTTGGGGGGGGTCATTTGGGGGGTATCTGTACTGGGGGGTCATTTGGGGGGGGTCATTTGGGGGGTATCTATACTGTGGGGGTCATTTGGGGGGTATCTGTACTGGGGGGTCATTTGGGGGGTATCTGTACTGGGGGGTCATTTGGGGGGTATCTGTACTGGGGGGGGTCATTTGGGGGGTATCTGTACTGGGGGGGTCATTTGGGGGGTATCTGTACTGGGGGGTCATTTGGGGGGTATCTGTACTGGGGGGTCATTTGGGGGGTATCTGTACTGGAGGGTCATTTGGGGGGTATCTGTACTGGGGGGTCATTTGGGGGGGGGGGTCATTTGGGGGGTATCTGTACTGGGGGGTCATTTGGGGGGGGTCATTTGGGGGGTATCTATACTGTGGGGGTCATTTGGGGGGTATCTGTACTGGGGGGTCATTTGGGGGGTATCTATACTGTGGGGGTCATTTGGGGGGTATCTGTACTGGGGGGTCATTTGGGGGTATCTATACTGGGGGGTCATTTGGGGGGTATCTGTACTGGGGGGTCATTTGGGGGTATCTATACTGGGGGGTCATTTGGGGGGTATCTGTACTGTGGGGGTCATTTGGGGGGTATCTATACTGGAGGGTCATTTGGGGGGTATCTGTACTGGGGGGGTCATTTGGGGGGTATCTGTACTGGGGGGTCATTTGGGGGGTATCTATACTGGGGGGTCATTTGGGGGGTATCTGTACTGGGGGGGTCATTTGGGGGGTATCTGTACTGGGGGGGTCATTTGGGGGGTATCTATACTGGGGGGTCATTTGGGGGATATCTGTACTGGGGGGTCATTTGGGGGTATCTATACTGGAGGGTCATTTGGGGGGTATCTGTACTGGGGGGTCATTTGGGGGGTATCTGTACTGGGGGGTCATTTGGGGGGTATCTGTACTGGGGGGGTCATTTGGGGGGTATCTGTACTGGGGGGGTCATTTGGGGGGTATCTATACTGGGGGGTCATTTGGGGGGTATCTATACTGGGGGGTCATTTGGGGGGTATCTATACTGGGGGATCATTTGGGGGGTATCTGTACTGGGGGGGTCATTTGGGGGGTATCTGTACTGTCCTGGCATTATTGGGCCTCATGAAATGAGATCATCATCAGGAACGATCAATTTTCAAATATATATATGATAGATTGTAGACCCTACAATCCAATGCCACCCCCCCTCTTCCTTCTGCGCCCCGAGACCACCCTTTTTTTAAGCCAATCAGAGCCGCGAACTCTAATCACTTGCTTAAAAAACCCCCCCCAAAAACCCCATTGAAATCCTTGTGTGTCCGGCGCCCCCTGTATGTAGATTATGATCATTACACCCTTGTGGTCGGACCGACAACGTCTATAACTTCACACAAATGAAATAAAAGAAACTGATTTGTTTATTTCTACCAAAGAAATGGAGAAAACATTTTATAACAGAAACATAAAAAAATGTTTTTTCTTTTTCAAACTTTTGGGCATTTTCTCCTTTATATAGTAAAAAAAATAAAACCAGTGCTGATTAAATATCACTAAAAGAAAAGACTAAAATCATTGTGGTGTATGACTGAGTCATTGTCATTCAAAGTGTGAGAGCGCTGAAAGCTGAAGATTGGCCTGGGCAGGAAGGGGGGTAAAGAGGTCATATATATATATATATACACTATAATATTCCCTAAAGTATTGGTCCCCCCCTTTACACACACATGACCTTTAATGGCATCCCAGTCTTAGTCCGGAGGGTTCAATATTGAGTTGGCTCCGCTCTTTGCAGCTATAACAGCTTCACCTCTTCTGGGAAGGCCGTCCACAAGGTTTAGGAGGGTGTCTATGGGAATGTTTGACCATTCTTCCAGAAGAGCATTTGTGAGGTCAGCCACTGATGTTGGATGAGAAGGCCTGGCTCAAGGTCTCCACTCTAATTCATCCCAAAGGTGTTCTATCGGTTTGAGGTCAGGACTCTGTGCAGGCCAGTCAAGTTCCTCCACCCCAAACTAACTCATCCATGTCTTTATGGACCTTGCTTTGTGCACTGATCCAAATCATTTGGTGGAGGAGGGATTATGGTGGTGGGGGGAGGGGGGATTATGGTTGGGGGGGGAGGGGGGATTATGGTGTGGGGGGGTGGAGGGGGGATTATGGTGTGGGGGGGGAGGGGGGATTATGGTGTGGGGGGGGAGGGGGGATTATAGTGTGGGGGGGAGGGGGGATTATGGTGTTGGGGGGAGGGGGGATTGTGGTGTGGGGGGAGGGGGGATTATGGTGTGGGTGGAGGGGGGGATTATGGTGTGGGGGGGTGGAGGGGGGATTATGGTGTGGGGGGGGGATTATGGTGTGGGGGGAGGGGGGATTATGGTGTGGGGGGGAGGGGGGATTATAGTGTGGGGGGGAGGGGGGATTATGGTGTTGGGGGAGGGGGGATTGTGGTGTGGGGGGAGGGGGGGATTATAGTGTGGGGGGAGGGGGGATTGTGGTGTGGGGTGGGGGGGAGGGGGGATTATAGTGTGGGGGGAGGGGGGATTGTGGTGTGGGGTGGGGGGGAGGGGGGATTATGGTGTGGGGTGGGGGGGAGGGGGGATTATGGTGTGGGGGGAGGGGGGATTATGGTGTGGGGGGGGGATTATGGTGTGGGGGGGGGATTATGGTGTGGGGGGAGGGGGGATTATGGTGTGGGGGTGTGGGGGGGAGGGGGGATTATGGTGTGGGGGGGTTTATGGTGTAGGGGGGAGGGGGGATTATGGTTGTGGGGGTGTTTTTCAGTGGGTTTGGCCCCTTAGTTCCAGTGAAGGGAACTCTTAAGGCGTCATCATACCAAGACATTTTGGACAATTTCCTGCTCCCAACTTTGTGGGAGGAGTTTGGGGACGGCCCCTTCCTGTTCCAACATGACTGCCCACCAGAGCACAAAGCAAGGTCCATAAAGACATGGATGAGAGAGTTAGGGGTGGAGGAACTTGACTGACCTGCACAGAGTCCTGACCTAAACCCTATAGAACACCTTTGGGATGAATTAGAGAGGAGACTGTGAGCCAGACCTTCTCATCCAACATCAGTGTCTGACCTCACAAATGTTCTTCTGGAAGAATGGTCAAACATTCCCATAGACACCCTCCTAAACCTTGTGGACGGCCTTCCCAGAAGAGGTGAAGCTGTTATAGCTGCAAAGGGCGGAGCCAACTCAATATTGAACCCTCCGGACTAAGACTGGGATGTCAGTAAAGGTCATGTGTGTGTAAAGGGGGGGGACCAATACTTTTGGTCATATGGTGTCTATAGAGGAAGTCGGGGGAGGTGTATATATATATATATATATATTTGTTTTTATTTACTATGAAGAGCGAGTTGGTCGGCTTTTCATAGGACGTGTGAAGAAACGATTGTATTACATAAAGGACTTTGCGATCGGTGGGGATGGAGAATAAAGACGCCGTCACATGGTCCCCCCTCCCCCTCCCCTCCCCCTCCCCCCCCCCCCCCTCCCCCTCCCCCCCCCCCCCGTATATACAAATTCCATCCGGTATGGAAAGAGACCAACATGGTGAGACAATGCAGGTCCACTGAGGTCAGAGCTTCTGCGGGGAGAAGGGCCAGAGAACACTGAGGTCAGAGCTTCTACGGGGAGCAGGGCCAGAGAACACTGAGGTCAGAGCTTCTACGGGGAGAAGGGCCAGAGAACACTGAGGTCAGAGCTTCTACGGGGAGAAGGGCCAGAGAACACTGAGGTCAGAGCTTCTACGGGGAGAAGGGCCAGAGAACACTGAGGTCAGAGCTTCTACGGGGAGCAGGGCCAGAGAACACTGAGGTCAGAGCTTCTGCGGGGAGCAGGGCCAGAGAACACTGAGGTCAGAGCTTCTACGGGGAGAAGGGCCAGAGAACACTGAGGTCAGAGCTTCTGCGGGGAGCAGGGCCAGAGAACACTGAGGTCAGAGCTTCTGCGGGGAGCAGGGCCAGAGAACACTGAGGTCAGAGCTTCTACGGGGAGCAGGGCCAGAGAACACTGAGGTCAGAGCTTCTACGGGGAGAAGGGCCAGAGAACACTGAGGTCAGAGCTTCTACGGGGAGCAGGGCCAGAGAACACTGAGGTCAGAGCTTCTACGGGGAGAAGGGCCAGAGAACACTGAGGTCAGAGCTTCTACGGGGAGCAGGGCCAGAGAACACTGAGGTCAGAGCTTCTGCGGGGAGCAGGGCCAGAGAACACTGAGGTCAGAGCTTCTGCGGGGAGCAGGGCCAGAGAACACTGAGGTCAGAGCTTCTACGGGGAGAAGGGCCAGAGAACACCGAGGTCAGAGCTTCTACGGGGAGAAGGGCCAGAGAACACTGAGGTCAGAGCTTCTACGGGGAGAAGGGCCAGAGAACACTGAGGTCAGAGCTTCTACGGGGAGCAGGGCCAGAGAACACTGAGGTCAGAGCTTCTGCGGGGAGCAGGGCCAGAGAACACTGAGGTCAGAGCTTCTACGGGGAGAAGGGCCAGAGAACACTGAGGTCAGAGCTTCTACGGGGAGAAGGGCCAGAGAACACTGAGGTCAGAGCTTCTACGGGGAGCAGGGCCAGAGAACACTGAGGTCAGAGCTTCTGCGGGGAGCAGGGCCAGAGAAATGGGGGTCAGAGCTTCTACGGGGAGCAGGGCCAGAGAACACTGAGGTCAGAGCTTCTACGGGGAGCAGGGCCAGAGAACACTGAGGTCAGAGCTTCTACGGGGAGAAGGGCCAGAGAACACTGAGGTCAGAGCTTCTACGGGGAGAAGGGCCAGAGAACACTGAGGTCAGAGCTTCTACGGGGAGAAGGGCCAGAGAACACTGAGGTCAGAGCTTCTGCGGGGAGCAGGGCCAGAGAACACTGAGGTCAGAGCTTCTGCGGGGAGCAGGGCCAGAGAACACTGAGGTCAGAGCTTCTACGGGGAGCAGGGCCAGAGAACACTGAGGTCAGAGCTTCTACGGGGAGAAGGGCCAGAGAACACTGAGGTCAGAGCTTCTACGGGGAGAAGGGCCAGAGAACACTGAGGTCAGAGCTTCTACGGGGAGCAGGGCCAGAGAACACTGAGGTCAGAGCTTCTGCGGGGAGCAGGGCCAGAGAACACTGAGGTCAGAGCTTCTACGGGGAGAAGGGCCAGAGAACACTGAGGTCAGAGCTTCTACGGGGAGAAGGGCCAGAGAACACTGAGGTCAGAGCTTCTACGGGGAGCAGGGCCAGAGAACACTGAGGTCAGAGCTTCTGCGGGGAGCAGGGCCAGAGAAATGGGGGTCAGAGCTTCTACGGGGAGCAGGGCCAGAGAACACTGAGGTCAGAGCTTCTGCGGGGAGCAGGGCCAGAGAACACTGAGGTCAGAGCTTCTACGGGGAGAAGGGCCAGAGAACACTGAGGTCAGAGCTTCTACGGGGAGAAGGGCCAGAGAACACTGAGGTCAGAGCTTCTACGGGGAGCAGGGCCAGAGAACACTGAGGTCAGAGCTTCTGCGGGGAGCAGGGCCAGAGAACACTGAGGTCAGAGCTTCTACGGGGAGAAGGGCCAGAGAACACTGAGGTCAGAGCTTCTACGGGGAGAAGGGCCAGAGAAATGGGGGTCAGAGCTTCTACGGGGAGCAGGGCCAGAGAACACTGAGGTCAGAGCTTCTACGGGGAGAAGGGCCAGAGAACACCGAGGTCAGAGCTTCTACGGGGAGCAGGGCCAGAGAACACTGAGGTCAGAGCTTCTGCGGGGAGCAGGGCCAGAGAACACTGAGGTCAGAGCTTCTACGGGGAGAAGGGCCAGAGAACACTGAGGTCAGAGCTTCTACGGGGAGAAGGGCCAGAGAACACTGAGGTCAGAGCTTCTACGGGGAGAAGGGCCAGAGAACACTGAGGTCAGAGCTTCTACGGGGAGAAGGGCCAGAGAAATGGGGTCAGAGCTTCTACGGGGAGCAGGGCCAGAGAACACTGAGGTCAGAGCTTCTGCGGGGAGCAGGGCCAGAGAACACTGAGGTCAGAGCTTCTACGGGGAGAAGGGCCAGAGAACACTGAGGTCAGAGCTTCTACGGGGAGAAGGGCCAGAGAAATGGGGGTCAGAGCTTCTACGGGGAGCAGGGCCAGAGAACACTGAGGTCAGAGCTTCTACGGGGAGCAGGGCCAGAGAACACTGAGGTCAGAGCTTCTGCGGGGAGCAGGGCCAGAGAACACTGAGGTCAGAGCTTCTACGGGGAGAAGGGCCAGAGAACACTGAGGTCAGAGCTTCTACGGGGAGAAGGGCCAGAGAACACTGAGGTCAGAGCTTCTACGGGGAGAAGGGCCAGAGAACACTGAGGTCAGAGCTTCTACGGGGAGAAGGGCCAGAGAAATGGGGGTCAGAGCTTCTACGGGGAGCAGGGCCAGAGAACACTGAGGTCAGAGCTTCTGCGGGGAGCAGGGCCAGAGAACACTGAGGTCAGAGCTTCTACGGGGAGAAGGGCCAGAGAACACTGAGGTCAGAGCTTCTACGGGGAGAAGGGCCAGAGAAATGGGGGTCAGAGCTTCTACGGGGAGCAGGGCCAGAGAACACTGAGGTCAGAGCTTCTACGGGGAGCAGGGCCAGAGAACACTGAGGTCAGAGCTTCTACGGGGAGAAGGGCCAGAGAACACTGAGGTCAGAGCTTCTACGGGGAGAAGGGCCAGAGAACACTGAGGTCAGAGCTTCTGCGGGGAGCAGGGCCAGAGAACACTGAGGTCAGAGCTTCTACGGGGAGCAGGGCCAGAGAACACTGAGGTCAGAGCTTCTACGGGGAGAAGGGCCAGAGAACACTGAGGTCAGAGCTTCTACGGGGAGAAGGGCCAGAGAACACTGAGGTCAGAGCTTCTACGGGGAGCAGGGCCAGAGAACACTGAGGTCAGAGCTTCTGCGGGGAGCAGGGCCAGAGAACACTGAGGTCAGAGCTTCTACGGGGAGAAGGGCCAGAGAACACTGAGGTCAGAGCTTCTACGGGGAGAAGGGCCAGAGAAATGGGGGTCAGAGCTTCTACGGGGAGCAGGGCCAGAGAACACTGAGGTCAGAGCTTCTACGGGGAGAAGGGCCAGAGAACACCGAGGTCAGAGCTTCTACGGGGAGCAGGGCCAGAGAACACTGAGGTCAGAGCTTCTGCGGGGAGCAGGGCCAGAGAACACTGAGGTCAGAGCTTCTACGGGGAGCAGGGCCAGAGAACACTGAGGTCAGAGCTTCTGCGGGGAGCAGGGCCAGAGAACACTGAGGTCAGAGCTTCTACGGGGAGCAGGGCCAGAGAACACTGAGGTCAGAGCTTCTACGGGGAGAAGGGCCAGAGAACACTGAGGTCAGAGCTTCTGCGGGGAGAAGGGCCAGAGAACACTGAGGTCAGAGCTTCTACGGGGAGCAGGGCCAGAGAACACTGAGGTCAGAGCTTCTGCGGGGAGCAGGGCCAGAGAACACTGAGGTCAGAGCTTCTACGGGGAGAAGGGCCAGAGAACACTGAGGTCAGAGCTTCTACGGGGAGCAGGGCCAGAGAACACTGAGGTCAGAGCTTCTACGGGGAGCAGGGCCAGAGAACACTGAGGTCAGAGCTTCTACGGGGAGCAGGGCCAGAGAACACTGAGGTCAGAGCTTCTACGGGGAGCAGGGCCAGAGAACACTGAGGTCAGAGCTTCTACGGGGAGCAGGGCCAGAGAACACTGAGGTCAGAGCTTCTACGGGGAGAAGGGCCAGAGAACACTGAGGTCAGAGCTTCTACGGGGAGAAGGGCCAGAGAACACTGAGGTCAGAGCTTCTACGGGGAGAAGGGCCAGAGAAATGGGGGTCAGAGCTTCTACGGGGAGCAGGGCCAGAGAACACTGAGGTCAGAGCTTCTACGGGGAGCAGGGCCAGAGAACACTGAGGTCAGAGCTTCTGCGGGGAGCAGGGCCAGAGAACACTGAGGTCAGAGCTTCTACGGGGAGAAGGGCCAGAGAACACCGAGGTCAGAGCTTCTACGGGGAGAAGGGCCAGAGAACACTGAGGTCAGAGCTTCTACGGGGAGAAGGGCCAGAGAACACTGAGGTCAGAGCTTCTACGGGGAGAAGGGCCAGAGAAATGGGGGTCAGAGCTTCTACGGGGAGCAGGGCCAGAGAACACTGAGGTCAGAGCTTCTGCGGGGAGCAGGGCCAGAGAACACTGAGGTCAGAGCTTCTACGGGGAGAAGGGCCAGAGAACACTGAGGTCAGAGCTTCTACGGGGAGAAGGGCCAGAGAAATGGGGGTCAGAGCTTCTACGGGGAGCAGGGCCAGAGAACACTGAGGTCAGAGCTTCTACGGGGAGCAGGGCCAGAGAACACTGAGGTCAGAGCTTCTACGGGGAGAAGGGCCAGAGAACACTGAGGTCAGAGCTTCTACGGGGAGAAGGGCCAGAGAACACTGAGGTCAGAGCTTCTACGGGGAGAAGGGCCAGAGAAATGGGGGTCAGAGCTTCTACGGGGAGCAGGGCCAGAGAACACTGAGGTCAGAGCTTCTACGGGGAGCAGGGCCAGAGAACACTGAGGTCAGAGCTTCTACGGGGAGAAGGGCCAGAGAACACTGAGGTCAGAGCTTCTACGGGGAGAAGGGCCAGAGAACACTGAGGTCAGAGCTTCTACGGGGAGAAGGGCCAGAGAACACTGAGGTCAGAGCTTCTACGGGGAGCAGGGCCAGAGAACACTGAGGTCAGAGCTTCTACGGGGAGCAGGGCCAGAGAACACTGAGGTCAGAGCTTCTACGGGGAGCAGGGCCAGAGAACACTGAGGTCAGAGCTTCTGCGGGGAGAAGGGCCAGAGAACACTGAGGTCAGAGCTTCTACGGGGAGCAGGGCCAGAGAACACTGAGGTCAGAGCTTCTGCGGGGAGCAGGGCCAGAGAACACTGAGGTCAGAGCTTCTACGGGGAGAAGGGCCAGAGAACACCGAGGTCAGAGCTTCTACGGGGAGAAGGGCCAGAGAACACTGAGGTCAGAGCTTCTACGGGGAGAAGGGCCAGAGAACACTGAGGTCAGAGCTTCTACGGGGAGAAGGGCCAGAGAACACTGAGGTCAGAGCTTCTACGGGGAGAAGGGCCAGAGAACACTGAGGTCAGAGCTTCTGCGGGGAGAAGGGCCAGAGAACACTGAGGTCAGAGCTTCTGCGGGGAGCAGGGCCAGAGAACACTGAGGTCAGAGCTTCTACGGGGAGAAGGGCCAGAGAACACCGAGGTCAGAGCTTCTACGGGGAGAAGGGCCAGAGAACACTGAGGTCAGAGCTTCTACGGGGAGAAGGGCCAGAGAACACTGAGGTCAGAGCTTCTACGGGGAGAAGGGCCAGAGAACACTGAGGTCAGAGCTTCTGCGGGGAGAAGGGCCAGAGAACACTGAGGTCAGAGCTTCTGCGGGGAGCAGGGCCAGAGAACACTGAGGTCAGAGCTTCTACGGGGAGAAGGGCCAGAGAACACCGAGGTCAGAGCTTCTACGGGGAGAAGGGCCAGAGAACACTGAGGTCAGAGCTTCTACGGGGAGAAGGGCCAGAGAAATGGGGGTCAGAGCTTCTACGGGGAGCAGGGCCAGAGAACACTGAGGTCAGAGCTTCTGCGGGGAGCAGGGCCAGAGAACACTGAGGTCAGAGCTTCTACGGGGAGAAGGGCCAGAGAAATGGGGGTCAGAGCTTCTACGGGGAGCAGGGCCAGAGAACACTGAGGTCAGAGCTTCTGCGGGGAGCAGGGCCAGAGAACACTGAGGTCAGAGCTTCTGCGGGGAGCAGGGCCAGAGAACACTGAGGTCAGAGCTTCTACGGGGAGAAGGGCCAGAGAACACTGAGGTCAGAGCTTCTACGGGGAGCAGGGCCAGAGAACACTGAGGTCAGAGCTTCTACGGGGAGCAGGGCCAGAGAACACTGAGGTCAGAGCTTCTGCGGGGAGCAGGGCCAGAGAACACTGAGGTCAGAGCTTCTACGGGGAGCAGGGCCAGAGAACACTGAGGTCAGAGCTTCTACGGGGAGAAGGGCCAGAGAACACTGAGGTCAGAGCTTCTACGGGGAGAAGGGCCAGAGAACACTGAGGTCAGAGCTTCTACGGGGAGAAGGGCCAGAGAACACGGAGGTCAGAGCTTCTGCGGGGAGCAGGGCCAGAGAACACTGAGGTCAGAGCTTCTGCGGGGAGCAGGGCCAGAGAACACTGAGGTCAGAGCTTCTACGGGGAGAAGGGCCAGAGAACACTGAGGTCAGAGCTTCTACGGGGAGAAGGGCCAGAGAACACGGAGGTCAGAGCTTCTGCGGGGAGCAGGGCCAGAGAACACTGAGGTCAGAGCTTCTACGGGGAGAAGGGCCAGAGAACACTGAGGTCAGAGCTTCTACGGGGAGAAGGGCCAGAGAAATGGGGGTCAGAGCTTCTACGGGGAGCAGGGCCAGAGAACACTGAGGTCAGAGCTTCTGCGGGGAGCAGGGCCAGAGAACACTGAGGTCAGAGCTTCTACGGGGAGCAGGGCCAGAGAACACTGAGGTCAGAGCTTCTACGGGGAGAAGGGCCAGAGAACACTGAGGTCAGAGCTTCTACGGGGAGCAGGGCCAGAGAACACTGAGGTCAGAGCTTCTACGGGGAGAAGGGCCAGAGAACACTGAGGTCAGAGCTTCTACGGGGAGAAGGGCCAGAGAACACTGAGGTCAGAGCTTCTACGGGGAGCAGGGCCAGAGAACACTGAGGTCAGAGCTTCTGCGGGGAGCAGGGCCAGAGAACACCGAGGTCAGAGCTTCTACGGGGAGCAGGGCCAGAGAACACTGAGGTCAGAGCTTCTACGGGGAGCAGGGCCAGAGAACACTGAGGTCAGAGCTTCTACGGGGAGCAGGGCCAGAGAACACTGAGGTCAGAGCTTCTACGGGGAGAAGGGCCAGAGAACACTGAGGTCAGAGCTTCTACGGGGAGCAGGGCCAGAGAACACTGAGGTCAGAGCTTCTGCGGGGAGCAGGGCCAGAGAACACCGAGGTCAGAGCTTCTACGGGGAGAAGGGCCAGAGAACACTGAGGTCAGAGCTTCTACGGGGAGAAGGGCCAGAGAACACTGAGGTCAGAGCTTCTACGGGGAGAAGGGCCAGAGAAATGGGGGTCAGAGCTTCTACGGGGAGCAGGGCCAGAGAACACTGAGGTCAGAGCTTCTGCGGGGAGCAGGGCCAGAGAACACTGAGGTCAGAGCTTCTACGGGGAGAAGGGCCAGAGAACACTGAGGTCAGAGCTTCTACGGGGAGCAGGGCCAGAGAACACTGAGGTCAGAGCTTCTGCGGGGAGCAGGGCCAGAGAACACTGAGGTCAGAGCTTCTACGGGGAGAAGGGCCAGAGAACACTGAGGTCAGAGCTTCTACGGGGAGAAGGGCCAGAGAACACTGAGGTCAGAGCTTCTACGGGGAGCAGGGCCAGAGAACACTGAGGTCAGAGCTTCTACGGGGAGAAGGGCCAGAGAACACTGAGGTCAGAGCTTCTACGGGGAGAAGGGCCAGAGAACACTGAGGTCAGAGCTTCTACGGGGAGAAGGGCCAGAGAAATGGGGGTCAGAGCTTCTACGGGGAGCAGGGCCAGAGAACACTGAGGTCAGAGCTTCTACGGGGAGAAGGGCCAGAGAACACTGAGGTCAGAGCTTCTGCGGGGAGAAGGGCCAGAGAACACTGAGGTCAGAGCTTCTGCGGGGAGCAGGGCCAGAGAACACTGAGGTCAGAGCTTCTACGGGGAGAAGGGCCAGAGAACACCGAGGTCAGAGCTTCTACGGGGAGAAGGGCCAGAGAACACTGAGGTCAGAGCTTCTACGGGGAGAAGGGCCAGAGAACACTGAGGTCAGAGCTTCTACGGGGAGAAGGGCCAGAGAAATGGGGGTCAGAGCTTCTACGGGGAGCAGGGCCAGAGAACACTGAGGTCAGAGCTTCTGCGGGGAGCAGGGCCAGAGAACACTGAGGTCAGAGCTTCTACGGGGAGAAGGGCCAGAGAAATGGGGGTCAGAGCTTCTACGGGGAGCAGGGCCAGAGAACACTGAGGTCAGAGCTTCTGCGGGGAGCAGGGCCAGAGAACACTGAGGTCAGAGCTTCTGCGGGGAGAAGGGCCAGAGAACACTGAGGTCAGAGCTTCTACGGGGAGAAGGGCCAGAGAACACTGAGGTCAGAGCTTCTACGGGGAGAAGGGCCAGAGAACACTGAGGTCAGAGCTTCTACGGGGAGCAGGGCCAGAGAACACTGAGGTCAGAGCTTCTGCGGGGAGCAGGGCCAGAGAACACTGAGGTCAGAGCTTCTACGGGGAGAAGGGCCAGAGAACACTGAGGTCAGAGCTTCTACGGGGAGAAGGGCCAGAGAACACTGAGGTCAGAGCTTCTACGGGGAGCAGGGCCAGAGAACACTGAGGTCAGAGCTTCTGCGGGGAGCAGGGCCAGAGAACACTGAGGTCAGAGCTTCTACGGGGAGAAGGGCCAGAGAACACTGAGGTCAGAGCTTCTACGGGGAGAAGGGCCAGAGAACACGGAGGTCAGAGCTTCTGCGGGGAGCAGGGCCAGAGAACACTGAGGTCAGAGCTTCTGCGGGGAGCAGGGCCAGAGAACACTGAGGTCAGAGCTTCTACGGGGAGAAGGGCCAGAGAACACTGAGGTCAGAGCTTCTACGGGGAGAAGGGCCAGAGAACACTGAGGTCAGAGCTTCTACGGGGAGAAGGGCCAGAGAACACGGAGGTCAGAGCTTCTGCGGGGAGCAGGGCCAGAGAACACTGAGGTCAGAGCTTCTACGGGGAGAAGGGCCAGAGAACACTGAGGTCAGAGCTTCTGCGGGGCTCCAGGCCAGGATGAGGTGAATAGTCTGCTGCAGGTGGGAGGAAGCATTTCCTCAGTCTCTTCTTGCTCCAGTAATCAGACTATACATTGTAACTTTGTAGGGGGCACAAAGTGAGAGGCTGCAGCAAGGGGCTGATCTGTGTCAGACATTTGTGAACACCGCCAAGGACTGCAGTATTCACGTCTCTAAGCCGCCATTTTAATCCATGAAGTAGATGGTGACCTTGGATGATGCCTGAACAAGGATGGCTCCGTCCTTCTGGAGAGAAAAGTGACATTGTGAGGGAAGTAATGTGACCTCTATGGGGGGGTTATAAATACCCGGGGGGTTAAACGGACACATTACTGAGCATGCGTGGATTTATATGATGGCAAAGTGGCACCGCTGTGTAGAATCACGTACCTAGTCCCGGGTAGGGGGCGCACATCCCCCCCTCCAGCGCCCCGCTCCTGCTGTGATTCTATGCAGCGGGAGCTGATCGGCGGGTACAGCGGGCTCCATGTCCATCGATTGTTCAGTACACAGGCAGATCGCTGTTCTGTCAGTAGGGAAGAGAGGGATCCATTCATCCCCCAGTACAAGCCCCTCCCCCACAGCACACAAAACACCGGCTAGGCACACAGGTAACCCTTTGATCCCCCCTGATGTTAACCTCTTCCTAACCTGTGTCATTAGTACAGTGACAGTGCATATTTTTAGCACTGATTACTGTATTGGTGTCACTGGTCTCTGCAAAGTGTCAGTTAGTGTCCGACTGTCCACCACAATATTGCAGCCCCGCTAAAAAAAACAACATCCGATCGTTTGTAGATATTATAACTTTTGCACAAACCAATCAATAAACGCCGATTGGGATATTTTTACCACATATATGGAGCAGAATTCATATCGGTCTAAACTGATGAAGAATTTCGATTTGTTACATTTTTTTTATTGGATGTTTTTATAGCAGAAAGTAAATAAATATTGGTTTTTTATTCAAAATTTTCACTTTTTTTTGTTTATAGCGCAAAAAATAATAAACAGAGAAGGTGATGAAATCCCAGCGAAAGAAATCTCTATTTGTGTGAAAAAAGGACGTCAGTTTTATTTGTGTTCAGCGTCTCACGACCGCGAATTGTCTGTAAGGACGTCCAGTGGGAGGGGCGAAACGCGTCAAGCAGGGACCTGATACACCAGGATTAGTGACGTCTGGCAGCACTAAACCGAGGCCGGGATTTTTATCTCTGTGTCTTTCTTTGTATTACTTTTGTGGTTTTATCAATTTCCCACTTTGTTCATCTCATCATTTTATACAATGGAGGCCGTCCAATAGAGGTGGGTTCAAGAATCATTGAAAGGAGACATCCGGGCCAGTTATGTACGACAAGGACCCCCAGGAGGGGAGCACAGAGCGGACCCCCAGGAGGGGACCCCCAGGAGGGGAGCACAGAGGAAACCCCCAGGAGGGGAGCACAGAGGGGACCCCCAGGAGGGGAGCACAGAGCGGACCCCCAGGAGGGGAGCACAGAGCGGACCCCCAGGAGGGGAGCACAGAGGAAACCCCCAGGAGGGGAGCACAGAGGGGACCCCCAGGAGGGGAGCACAGAGGAAACCCCCAGGAGGGGAGCACAGAGGGGACCCCCAGGAGGGGAGCACAGAGGGGACCCCCAGGAGGGGAGCACAGAGGGGACCCCTAGGAGGGGACCCCCAGGAGGGGAGCACAGAGGGGACCCCCAGGAGGGGAGCACAGAGCGGACCCCTAGGAGGGGACCCCCAGGAGGGGACCCCCAGGAGGGGAGCACAGAGCGGACCCCCAGGAGGGGACCCCCAGGAGGGGAGCACAGAGCGGACCCCCAGGAGGGGAGCACAGAGCGGACCCCCAGGAGGGGAGCACAGAGCGGACCCCCAGGAGGGGCGCACAGAGCGGACCCCCAGGAGGGGAGCACAGAGCGGACCCCCAGGAGGGGAGCACAGAGCGGACCCCCAGGAGGGGCGCACAGAGCGGACCCCCAGGAGGGGACCCCCAGGAGGGGAGCACAGAGGGGACCCACAGGAGGGGAGCACAGAGGGGACCCCCAGGAGGGGAGCACAGAGCGGACCCCCAGGAGGGGAGCACAGAGGGGACCCCCAGGAGGGGAGCACAGAGGGGACACCTAGGAGGGGAGCACAGAGGGGACCCCCAGGAGGGGAGCACAGAGGGGACCCACAGGAGGGGAGCACAGAGGGGACCCCCAGGAGGGGAGCACAGAGCGGACCCCCAGGAGGGGAGCACAGAGGGGACCCCCAGGAGGGGAGCACAGAGGGGACCCCTAGGAGGGGACCCCCAGGAGGGGAGCACAGAGGGGACCCCCAGGAGGGGAGCACAGAGCGGACCCCTAGGAGGGGACCCCCAGGAGAGGAGCACAGAGCGGACCCCCAGGAGGGGACCCCCAGGAGGGGAGCACAGAGCGGACCCCCCAGGAGGGGACCCCCAGGAGGGGAGCACAGAGGGGACCCCCAGGAGGGGAGCACAGAGCGGACCCCCAGGAGGGGAGCACAGAGCGGACCCCCAGGAGGGGCGCACAGAGCGGACCCCCAGGAGGGGCGCACAGAGCGGACCCCCATGAGGGGACCCCCAGAAGGGGCGCACAGAGCGGACCCCCAGGAGGGGACCCCCAGAAGGGGCGCACAGAGCGGACCCCCAGGAGGGGAGCACAGAGCGGACCCCCAGGAGGGGACCCCCAGGAGGGGAGCACAGAGCGGACCCCCAGGAGGGGACCCCCAGAAGGGGTGCACAGAGCGGACCCCCAGGAGGGGAGCACAGAGCGGACCCCCAGGAGGGGACCCCCAGGAGGGGAGCACAGAGCGGACCCCCAGGAGGGGACCCCCAGAAGGGGCGCACAGAGCAGACCCCCAGGAGGGGACCCCCAGAAGGGGTGCACAGAGCGGACCCCCAGGAGGGGCGCACAGAGCGGACCCCCAGGAGGGGCGCACAGAGCGGACCCCCAGGAGGGGAGCACAGAGGGGACCCCCAGGAGGGGAGCACAGAGGGGACCCCCAGGAGGGGAGCACAGAGCGGACCCCTAGGAGGGGACCCCCAGGAGGGGACCCCCAGGAGGGGAGCACAGAGCGGACCCCCAGGAGGGGACCCCCAGGAGGGGAGCACAGAGCGGACCCCCAGGAGGGGAGCACAGAGCGGACCCCCAGGAGGGGAGCACAGAGCGGACCCCCAGGAGGGGCGCACAGAGCGGACCCCCAGGAGGGGACCCCCAGGAGGGGAGCACAGAGGGGACCCACAGGAGGGGAGCACAGAGGGGACCCCCAGGAGGGGAGCACAGAGCGGACCCCCAGGAGGGGAGCACAGAGCGGACCCCCAGGAGGGGAGCACAGAGGGGACCCCCAGGAGGGGTGCACAGAGGGGACCCCCAGAAGGGGAGCACAGAGGGGACACCTAGGAGGGGAGCACAGAGGGGACCCCCAGGAGGGGAGCACAGAGGGGACCCACAGGAGGGGAGCACAGAGGGGACCCCCAGGAGGGGAGCACAGAGCGGACCCCCAGGAGGGGAGCACAGAGGGGACCCCCAGGAGGGGAGCACAGAGGGGACCCCTAGGAGGGGACCCCCAGGAGGGGAGCACAGAGGGGACCCCCAGGAGGGGAGCACAGAGCGGACCCCTAGGAGGGGACCCCCAGGAGGGGAGCACAGAGCGGACCCCCAGGAGGGGACCCCCAGGAGGGGAGCACAGAGCGGACCCCCAGGAGGGGACCCCCAGGAGGGGAGCACAGAGGGGACCCCCAGGAGGGGAGCACAGAGCGGACCCCCAGGAGGGGAGCACAGAGCGGACCCCCAGGAGGGGCGCACAGAGCGGACCCCCAGGAGGGGCGCACAGAGCGGACCCCCATGAGGGGACCCCCAGAAGGGGCGCACAGAGCGGACCCCCAGGAGGGGAGCACAGAGCGGACCCCCAGGAGGGGACCCCCAGGAGGGGAGCACAGAGCGGACCCCCAGGAGGGGACCCCCAGAAGGGGTGCACAGAGCGGACCCCCAGGAGGGGAGCACAGAGCGGACCCCCAGGAGGGGACCCCCAGGAGGGGAGCACAGAGCGGACCCCCAGGAGGGGACCCCCAGAAGGGGCGCACAGAGCAGACCCCCAGGAGGGGACCCCCAGAAGGGGTGCACAGAGCGGACCCCCAGGAGGGGCGCACAGAGCGGACCCCCAGGAGGGGCGCACAGAGCGGACCCCCAGGAGGGGACCCCCAGAAGGGGCGCACAGAGCAGACCCCCAGGAGGGGACCCCCAGAAGGGGCGCACAGAGCGGACCCCCAGGAGGGGACCCCCAGAAGGGGCGCACAGAGCAGACCCCCAGGAGGGGACCCCCAGAAGGGGCGCACAGAGCGGACCCCCAGGAGGGGAGCACAGAGCGGACCCCCAGGAGGGGAGCACAGAGCGGACCCCCAGGAGGGGAGCACAGAGGGGACCCCCAGAAGGGGAGCACAGAGCGGACCCCCAGGAGGGGAGCACAGAGGGGACCCCCAGAAGGGGAGCACAGAGCGGACCCCCAGGAGGGGAGCACAGAGCGGACCCCCAGGAGGGGAGCACAGAGGGGACCCCCAGAAGGGGAGCACAGAGCGGACCCCCAGGAGGGGAGCACAGAGCGGACCCCCAGGAGGGGAGCACAGAGCGGACCCCTAGGGGGGGAGCACAGAGCGGACCCCCAGGGGGGGACCCCCAGGCCCTTTATTTATATATATATCACACAGATCTGCATCCAGGTGGTTTGTCTCGGACGGAGATTCGTATTCTTCTGTATTTTTTCCCTTTTCCTGCATCTTCCTCCAATATGAGGATTGTGTCCTCATCTCTCATCCATCCAGCTGTGAGGATATTTTGTCTTATTATAGACTCCTCAGTATACGGGAATAGTAAATATCTACTCACATCTCCCCATTTCTGTCCAATGCTGAACATTTCTAATATTCTTCTTCATAAATAACACAAGAAGAGAACTTTGGATTGATTTACATCTCAGGATATAAATTCCTAGCAGGCGGAATCAGGCCCCTCTGTTTTCTCCTATATTACAACATTTAATCATAGACATTGTTTTTGTCCTTCCATTCTTTATTTTTTCTGTCCAATTTGTCCCAATTTTTACCACCCATTTCTCCCTTTGACTGACTGACGGACTGCAGGTACCATGGCTGCCATTGAGCTGTCTGTGTTTGGGAACAGTGAGAACATTTGGTACATTATCACGCTGTCCCCTCAGGAACTGTAACCTCAGGTAGTAGGGGCTTTCATAGGTGCTATAGGGGTGTGCTATCTATTTATTGGGGTAGAGAGGAACCTCCCCCATCTGCGGGCTTCCTCACTTTTTTATGAGGGTTTATATACTGTTTACAGGGAGGGTCCAGATAGATTGGTGGGATCCCCTTTACCGGTATTCCCACCATATCTGTCTTTTAGGGGTGTTTGTGTAGAAATCTTCGGTGTTCAGCTTTCTATAGATAAGAAATCTTTTCTGTACTTCACACTGTTTGGTGTGTTTTGGCCATTTCGTTTTTTATTTTTCATTTTTTCTTTATATATAGTTTTTTGATCACACCCCCTTTAATATATGTGGTGAGTACTCAGGGGTGGACTGACAACTCATGGGGGCCCCCGGGCAATCGGAGATTATGGGGCCCCCAGGCAATCAGAGATTATGGGGCCCCTAGGCAATCAGAGATTATGGGGCGACATAGTATACACACACACAGTATACACATACATGTTTCTATTGGCTGTCCCTGGTCCATACTGTCTATTGGCTGTCCCTGCTCCATACTGTCTATTGGCTGTCCCTGGTCCATACTGTCTATTGGCTGTCCCTGGTCCATACTGTCTATTGGCTGTCTCTGCTCTATACTGTCTATTGGCTGTCCCTGCTCCATACTGTCTATTGGCTGTCCCTGGTCCATACTGTCTATTGGCTGTCCCTGGTCCATACTGTCTATTGGCTGTCCCTGGTCCATACTGTCTATTGGCTGTCTCTGCTCCATACTGTCTATTGGCTGTCCCTGCTCCATACTGTCTATTGGCTGTCCCTGGTCCATACTGTCTATTGGCTGTCCCTGGTCCATACTGTCTATTGGCTGTCCCTGCTCCATACTGTCTATTGGCTGTCCCTGGTCCATACTGTCTATTGGCTGTCCCTGGTCCATACTGTCTATTGGCTGTCCCTGGTCCATACTGTCTATTGGCTGTCCCTGCTCCATACTGTCTATTGGCTGTCCCTGGTCCATACTGTCTATTGGCTGTCCCTGGTCCATACTGTCTATTGGCTGTCCCTGCTCCATACTGTCTATTGGCTGTCCCTGGTCCATACTGTCTATTGGCTGTCCCTGGTCCATACTGTCTATTGGCTGTCCCTGGTCCATACTGTCTATTGGCTGTCCCTGGTCCATACTGTCTATTGGCTGTCCCTGGTCCATACTGTCTATTGGCTGTCCCTGGTCCATACTGTGTATTGGCTGTCCCTGGTCCATACTGTCTATTGGCTGTCCCTGCTCCATACTGTCTATTGGCTGTCCCTGCTCCATACTGTCTATTGGCTGTCCCTGGTCCATACTGTCTATTGGCTGTCCCTGGTCCATACTGTCTATTGGCTGTCCCTGGTCCATACTGTCCCTGGTTTTACTGAGGCTGGCAACCCTGATGGGGCCCCCTAGTGGCTCAATGGTCAGTCCGCCCCTGTGAGTACTACTATATTCCTATCCTGATGGGATTCACATTTTCTCATTTGTTCTGGTCTGTTCGGGGTTTCACAGGCTGGGGGTTCTACTGCTTTCTCCTGCCTCTAGAAGCAGCTTCCGGAACTTAGGGAGGGAGATTCAAATAACCACCTTGAATATTTATCCTGCTCCAGCCAATCCCTGGAAAGGTGTGTCCAGAAGGTGCCTGGGAATGTGATAAATAGTCTGAAGCACTTGAGATCTGTGGTCTATCTCCACAGGAGGGTTCCAAAGCCTGAGGGGCTGCCGCCCTTAGGTAGCCAATGGACTGTGTAGCTTTTCTGGAGGCCTCGGCAATGTTGGGGCTGAGGGCCTGGGTGGGTCTTCTTAGAAGCTGGTTGCTGGAACTCACCACAAGGGATCTGGTTTGGAGAGATGCCATCTCACTCACTGGGCCATGTCTGGAGGAGGCTTTCCTGGGGACTTGAGTAAAAGTCCCTAAACTGATCCCTGTGACTGTGCAGTGTTCTGGAAATTGCATTGGCTACCAGGAGTTGTGCTGAGGCACAAGGTAACCAGATGCCAAAGAAACTTGCCTCATGGTCTTCAGCTGTGAGGCCTCATACTGTCCAATACTCACTTAAGGAGAAGATTGTCCTCTAATTGCTATGTACTAATTGTTTTGGAGTATCCCATGCGCTAACCCAAACCCTCCCAACACAGAGGAACTCATAAAATAAATTCCTGGTCTGAGGGAACCCTCTGCTAAAAATGACTTTATCTACAACTCATACATTACTCTGATGGTCAGTGGGAAGAATTCAACCCTTACAGATAGATAAGCAGATCAATGGTGTCAATGGGAACTTATCTGAGAGGCAGAAATTGCTCATTACTCAAGGAACCCCGAGCAACCTCCAGAGGAACCCTCATCAGGAAACCAAACCCTGCACTACTTCCTCTCCTGCCAAGTTTCTTCAAGTAATAAATGTAGACTATGTTATTGGAACCGGTGTGAATGGGCTGGTACTTGTTGTGGTGAGCAGCCTCTGTGTGCGGGGTGGGGCTCCCTCCGGTCCCGGCCTGGGTGGAACACGATGGGCCCGCTCCACAGCAAAGTACGGGGAGAGCTGGGCCGCCGGTAGCAGGGAGCGCAGGAGTTCCTCTGTGAATAATGCAGGGGACCTGCCTTCCACCCCCTCCGGGAGTCCTACATTCCGCAGATTGTTCCGGCGGCTCCTGTTCTCAGCGTCCTCCGCTCTATATTCCAACGCCCGTACCTTAGTTTGCAGAGTCCTGATGGATGCCGCATGGTCGGTAACTGTGTCCTCCACCTCCCCCACACGCCGCTCCGCTTCTGTTATTCGACACCGGATTTTATCCAAATCCTTCCGGATTAAGCCCACATCTAATTGTACCTCTTCAATCTTGGATGTGAGGGCGGATTGACAAGAGCTGATAGCTGCCATAACCTCTGGTATACCCGGAGTTGTATGAGCAGAGTCCTCCTCGTGGTCAGTTTGAGACGCCATATTGTGAAGGCGTACAGGGAAAACAGGGCCACCGGGAACCGGAGTGGATTCCGCCAAGGCCTCCGGAGGAAATCTCAGTTTCTTACCCCGCTTCTGACTCCCAAATGTTTTAGAAGGCATCCAGATGCTCCAGGATCGTGCCGATCCACACAGTCACAATGTACGGATGTAATAGTCGGATCACACTCCAGGAGAGCTGAAGAAGCACGTCTGCTCAGTCCACCATCTTGGCCACGCCCCCGAGCAGCCTCTGTACTTTTATGGAAGGACCAGTTATTACCAGTGACCCCTATGGGGGTAGCTCTACATATGTATGTGACATAGGGACCTAATATGAATGTACAATTTAAACACTTACTGGCCACTTTATTAGGTTCACCTGTTCAATTGGTTGATAACACAAATTGCTAACAGCCAATCACATGGCAGCAGCTCAATGCATTTAGGCATCTAGACGCGGTGAAGACGACTTGCTGAAGTTCAAACCGAGCGTCAGAATGGGGGAGAAAGGGGATCTGGGTGACTTTGAACGTGGGATGGTTGTTGGTGGCAGACGGGCTGGTCTGAGTATTTCTGGGATTTTCACACACAACCATCTCTCGGGGTTTACAGAGAATGGTGGGAAAAAGAGAAAATATCCAGTGAGCGGCAGTTGTGTGAAGGAAAATGCCTTGTTGAGTTCAGAGGACAATGGGCAGACTGGTTCCAGATGATAGAAATACTTAAATAACCTCTCGTTACACCCAAGGTATGCAGAATACCATCTTTGAATGCACAACACATCCAACCTTGAAACAGATGGGCTACAGCAGCAGAAGACCACACCGGGTGCCACTTCTGTCAGCTAAGAACAGGAAACTGAGGTTACAATTGGCACAGGATCACCGAAATTGGAGAATAGACGATTGGAAAAACATTGCCTGGTCTGATGAGTCTGGATTTCAGCTCCAACATTCACATGGTGGGGTCAGAATTTGGCGTAAACAACATAAAAGCATGGATGCACCTTTGGGATGTGGTGGAACGGGAGATTGGCATCATGGATGTGCAGCCGACAAATCTGCAGCAACTGTGTGATGTTATCAGGTCACTATGGAGGACAATCTCTGAGGAACGTTTCCAACACCTTGTTGTATCTATTCCACCAAGAATGAAGGCCAAAGGGGGTCCAACCCACTACTAGTAAGGGGGACCTAATAAAGGGGGTCCAACCCACTACTAGTAAGGGGGACCTCAAAAAGTGTCCGGTGAGTGTACATGTAAAGTGCTGCCTAAATTGATGATGTTTTATAAATAGTTATAAGAACTTGTTGGCACTTCCATATATTACAATAAGACCACACAGAGGAGAAGCCCTCATCATGACATGCAGCAACCGAAGAGCTCACCTTTAATTTTAGACTAGAAACAGGATTTGTCTTTGCAGACTATTAGGACTGAGCACTGGGGACATATGGACCAGGAATTCCTCCCATGGTTGGTCATCCTTCTAGACCAGGCAGCTATAAGTTCACAAACACAATGAGTGAAAATATAATGAATATAAAAATACTTGATTTGATTGTAGCCGTATTAGTGCAATTGTGACAGAGAAAATTGAATACTGTCCGTGATACTTTTTTTATTTGCACTAACATACAATTTTTCAGGACAAGCTTTCGGGGTATGTCCCCTTCTTCAAGGTCCAAGCAGTACTGATTCACACATTTTTAAGCTGAATGTTAAAGAAGGAAAAAAAAAAAAAAAATAGGAAAACCAAACACATACAAATCAATGGCAATAAAGATAGCAGCAGAGTTAGTGAGATAAGACAGAGGGAGAGTTAGGGAGGGAATGCAGGGGGGGGGGGATTCTAGTCACATAGGGGTCGTAAAACTTTAGCATAATGTGTAAGGAAACCAATATCTAAATTCAGGCCATTATTCTTCGTGTCAAAAAGAAGTATCATTCTTAGTTCAAACGTTTTCCTTTCCTGGATAGTTCTGAAATTCCCTTTAAGAACTAAGACATTGAGGTCTTCTATAGTGTGGTCCGGCTGTGAGAAATGATGTCCCACAGGTGTGCAGAAACTGTCTTCTTTATGTTCTTTGATGGTATATCTGTGCAAATTCATCCTCGCTTGTCACTTCTGTCCTGTTTCACCAACATAAGATCCTTTGCTGCATCTTTTGCATTGGATGAGGTACACAACATTACTTGAGGTACAGCTTTAAGATCCCATGATATTGAAGGTCCCATTTGTGTGTGTAACAATATTGGATAAATTTATCTGGTTGCATAGTTAGCAGCGTTTTTTATTGCAGGGTTTGCTACGAATAATGGCCTGAATTTAGATATTGGTTTCCTTACACATTATGCTAAAGTTTTACGACCCCCTCTGTGACCAGCATCCCCCCCCCCTGCATTCCCTCCCTAACTCTCCCTCTGTCTTATCTCACTAACTCTGCTGCTATCTTTATTGCCATTGATTTGTATGTGTTTGGTTTTCCTATTTTTTTTTTTTCCTTCTTTAACATTCTGCTTAAAAATGTGTGAATCAGTACTGCTTGGACCTTGAAGAAGGGGACATACCCCGAAAGCTTGTCCTGAAAAATTGTATGTTAGTGCAAATAAAAAAAGTATCACGGACAGTACTCAATTTTCAATGAATATAAAACAAAGTCCAAATAAGGTGACTAAAGGACCTCCAATCCAAAGTGAAGGAAATATAAAGTGCTTCAGAAAAATTCCGGTGTACAAAACACCCCCTCATGTATCCCACTCACCAGATCAGAACGACCCCCCCATGTATCCCACTCACCAGATCAGAACGACCCCCCATGTATCCCACTCACCAGATCAGAACGACCCCCCCATGTATCCCACTCACCAGATCAGAACGACCCCCCCATGTATCCCACTCACCAGATCAGAACGACCCCCCCATGTATCCCACTCACCAGATCAGAACGACCCCCCCATGTATCCCACTCACCAGATCAGAACGACCCCCAGATTTTTAGTCTGGTGGGTCACTTAAAGCTTGGTAAAGATATCCAGGGATGGCGGATATGGTGATAGGTCATCAGGTCCAGAGTTCCTTTATGAAGATGCTCAGCCAGAAAAAACAAGTACCCAGAAGTAAAAAAGAAGGGAACGTTGGCGCTATTTCCGGTATCACTGACGTCACTTCCGGTCCCGTGGAACGCACGCCAGGAACGGCGTTTTTACACCCACAGCTCCATGTTTGAGGCTTGTTTTATCTCACTTGTTGGAAGTACCCACTCCCTTTTACAATAAAACCTTTTTAATGGTACTTCACTATCAGTTCCCTTCTTTTTTACTTCTGGGTACTTGTTTTTTTCTGGCTGAGCAACTTCATAAAGGAACTCTGGACCTGATGACCTATCACCATATCCGCCATCCCTGGATATCTTTACCAAGCTTTAAGTGACCCACCAGACTGAAAAGCTGGGGGTCCTTCTGATCTGGTGAGTGGGATACATGAGGGGGTGTTTCTGATCTGGTGAGTAGGGTACATGAGGGGGTCGTTCTGATCTGGTGAGTGGGATACATGAGGGGCTGTTTCTGATCTGGTGAGTGGGGTACATGAGGGGGTGGTTCTGATCTGGTGAGTGGGATACATGAGGGGGTCGTTCTGATCTGGTGAGTGGGATACATGAGGGGGTGGTTCTGATCTGGTGAGTGGGGTACATGAGGGGGTGGTTCTGATCTGGTGAGTGGGATACATGAGGGGGTGTTTTGTACACCGGAATTTTTCTGAAGCACTTTATATTTCCTTCACTTTGGATTGGAGCTCCTTAAGTCACCTTATTTGTACTTTGTTTCTTTTATATTCATTATATTTTCACTCATTGTGTTTGCGAGCGCTATATTTATATTTATATTTATATGTTTTTCAAGTGATTAGCACTTTGTGTGTAGCAGCTGCATTTTGTATTTTTATATACTTGTTTGATACACCATTAGAGCAAGCGTATATATTTAGTTTATATATTTTCATATAAGTTCTTATTGCAGCATTTCCCTCAGTGCCCGTGGAAAACAAGACGTGGCACTTGGCATGGCTGGGTTCTCTGGGTCTCATTATTATTCAATGCAGAGCCTGTTAGGTGGCCTCTTCTTCTGCCACCACTAAGTCCTGGAATAAATCATGTGATATGAAACTAAAGTTTGAACTTTGCCTTATCTTTAATGTGCGTTGATTGGGCTCCTCATATTCCTCTTGGCCCATCTGTAGGGTGAAAGCCTTCTGAGATAGCAAGGCTTATCCAATTCATCCTTCAGGCTTTAGCCGTGATGTTCCCACTTTTATTAAAAAGCAGGCGGGGCTTCCTATATCTTCCTGTGAAGGTTCATTAGAGGATACGTTTAGAAATGACAAGATTATCCTGTTTATAAACTGTGAAGTTTCCTTTGGAAGTGAGTCTCTCTTCTGAAGTCGCTGCTGCCAAATCCCTCAACTGAGTCACAGGTATTCATATAAACCAGAGTTTGAAATATGTGGCTACAGCACAATTTCCATGAAAATGCTGCATTTCATATCCTCAAGGGTTAATTTATTAAAGGCACACTAGACAGCTTCAGTTCCTATCCCATCCCGAACAAAGGACAGAGGTGGGGTTGGCCTTCAAGATTTCACCTCAACCCTAAGGCAGTCCTCCTGACTCATCTTCATGATTGGTTTTGTGCCACTGAGACAAAGAACGGAGTATCTCTGGATGTATACCTGGAGCCATTCACAGGTTTCCCACTCATAAACCATCATGTCTTGGATTTCTTTACTTTCCTATAATTTCCTTTATTGAAATGTTGGTGCTAGGTTATATACCCCTCCTGAAGACCTGGTCTTCCTACTTCCATATTTAATAAAATAAAGTTCCCTCCTGGCATGCTTTGTAGGAAGATACCCACATTAGATTCCTCTTCTGACATTCAGCTTCCACATTTATGCTCCGCTGCACACCATATCCTACAACCTCACACGATTAGTAAGTGGCCACTTAATTAATGGGTGGGACTTTGTCCGATCTTTGAAACTTTGGGGTTCTGCTTCATGTCCCCTCAGGCAGTTTAAAGCCCTATTGGGGAAGAAAGTCTGCCTGCGGAAGACTCCTTATGGAAGAATGGGAGAGAAACCTAGGATCTATCCCACCAATCTCCCAGAAGTGGGGGGTCCAATCCCACCAATCTCCCAGAAGTGGGTGGTCTAATCCTCCTGAGGTTGGGGGGAGGGGGGGGGGCATCCATACCATCTGAGGTGGGAGGTCCTATTCCAATCCCCCTGAGGGGACTTGATAAAGGGGTCTTTATCCCACAACATCTGTACATCTCCACCTCCTCCTCCTGCTTTTAGTGATTACTGCTTTATATGTTGTTTTGTATTCTATTACTGTATATTTTCTCATACACTTTATGAACCTTTTGCTAAAGTTGCTAGGACTCTGTACTTCTGTCTAGTATAGAGTTATTGGTGGTGTAAAAAGTGTGTGGTCTTTCTACTACTTTTTATACTGTATTTATATATTGTTTTGTTTACTGTTTATGTAATAAAATTTGATAGAAAATACACATATTTGAACCGAAGCTTTCTGGTGTGTTGGTTGGCTCTCTATTATAAGTCTATAGTTTGGGGGGCTCCTTGAGTAAATCTCCATCACATCTTTTTTCTCTAGATACTTTTCTATTTGTAGTTATGCTGAAACAAGTTAGCATATCCTACCTTATATATTATTTCATTACGGGGGAAGGACCGTTAGCGGTTTCACCAGGTTCTTTGTGTATGGGAAGTGCTTTACAGATGGACATCGGCACCTTGGAGAGATTTATGAGCACATCCAAGGGTTGGCCTTTGCTACTTGCCACATTGTTCCAACAAGATTTTGGCACCAGACAGGTCCCAATATGTTTTCTGGGTTCTGGTGGCCACAGCAGGACTGTTTGCCTGCTAACCATGCTTGTTGCAACAGGACATGGGTATGGTGGGACATAGATCAGAAGCATTGGGTCCTGAGTTAGAGTACTCCCTGAGAGGTACAATGGTAAGAGCAAGCAAGGTGGTGTGCAACCATGAAACAGGCACCTATAGTATTTGGCCCTATTACCTCCACCATAGTGTGTACATTTTGGTCCCATTCTACCACTGAGGTGCTTCAATTAGGTCCTTTTGTGTGACTTTAGCAATTCCTCCTTCACTCTGGAAAGAGGATACAAGTTATTGAGTGTTGCAGAAGTTCTGTGGAGGCAACTAAAGAAAGAAGGCCGGTTTCTAAGATCTGTGAGACAACAAGGACTATGTGACTGAAAAATGAAATGCCTTCATGGAACAAATACAGACCGGCAGGGGCTTTGATAGGTCTAAAAAAGATCTGGGACTAGAGCCCATAGCAGCGTAGTAAAGAAAGTACGCTTGGGCTGGCATACACATGTATATAATATACGTGTGTGTATATATCCCCAGAGAGCCCCCCCCTTACATTAGGGTCCCCAGAGAGCCCCCCCTTGCATCAGGGTCCCCAGAGAGCCCCCCCTTACATCAGGGGTCCCTAGAGAGCCTCCCCCTTACATCAGGGGTCCCTAGAGAGCCTCCCCCTTACATCAGGGTCCCCAGAGAGCCCCCCTTACATCAGGGTCCCCAGAGAGCCCCCCCCTTACATCAGGGTCCCCAGAGAGCCCTCCCCTTACATCAGGGTCCCCAGAGAGCCCCCCCTTGCATCAAGGTGCCCAGAGAGCCCCCCCTTGCATCAAGGTGCCCAGAGAGCCCCCCTTAAATCAGGGTCTCCAGAGAGTTTCCCCCTTAAATCAGGGTGCTCAGAGAGCCCCCCTTACATTGGGGTCCCCAGAGGGCCCCCCCTTACATTGGGGTCCCCAGAGAGCCCCCCTTACATTGGGGTCCCCAGAGAGCCCCCCCTTGCATCAGGGTCCCCAGAGAGCCCCCCTTAAATCAGGGTCCCCAGAGAGCTTCCCCCTTAAATCAGGGTGCTCAGAGAGCCCCCCTTACATTGGGGTCCCCAGAGGGCCCCCCCTTACATTGGGGTCCCCAGAGAGCCCCCCTTACATTGGGGTCCCCAGAGAGCCCCCCCTTGCATCAGGGTCCCCAGAGAGCCCCCCTTAAATCAGGGTCCCCAGAGAGCTTCCCCCTTAAATCAGGGTGCTCAGAGAGCCCCCCTTACATTGGGGTCCCCAGAGGGCCCCCCCTTACATTGGGGTCCCCAGAGAGCCCCCCCTTACATTGGGGTCCCCAGAGAGCCCCCCCTTGCATCAGGGTCCCCAGAGAGCCCCCTCCCTAAATCAGGGTCCCCAGAGAGCCCTCCTTAAATCAGGGTCCCCAGAGAGCTTCCCCCTTAAATCAGGGTGCTCAGAGAGCCCCCCCTTACATTGGGGTCCCCAGAGGGCCCCCCCTTACATTGGGGTCCCCAGAGAGCCCCCCCTTGCATCAGGGTCCCCAGAGAGCCCCCTCCCTAAATCAGGGTCCACAGAGAGCCCCCACTTACATCAGGGTCCCCAGAGAGCCTTCCCTCCCCTTGGGTTCCCCTGCAGAGACTCTGGGCTATGGGCCTCAGATTCGGGGCTATAGCCCCAAAAGCCACCCCCTAGCGATGCCACTGCAGGCCGGGGAATTTGTTCCCCCCCTCCGGGGTAACTGAGAGGTAACAGAAAGTGATGATGAGAGAGTTATATGTAATGTTTGCAATAACAGGTCATGTCTAGAGAGCCCTCATGAGAACCGATGTTTGAACTTTGTTTTTTAACATTGAGGGATGTTCCCGATCTTCGGATGGTTTTCTCTCCAATACCATTTTTCAAGTCTTTAAACAAAGAGCAGCATCATGGCTCCTCATCTCCAGCAGTACTAATACAGTGTGTGTGAGGTGCATGCTGGGTCAGTGACATCACAAGGGGGCGGTGGCCTCGCCCTTACCTATTTAACCACTTCACACCCAGCGCACGCCGATATACGTCGGCATAATGGCACTGGTGGGCAAAAGGGCATACAGGTACGTCCCCCTTTAAGAAGCGGTGCTGCAGGCGCGCTGCGTTCTCCGTGACTGCAGGTCCTGTGGACTCGATGTCCGCCGGGTGCCCGCGATCGTGTCACGGAGAGGTAGAACGGGGAGGTGCTTTTGTAAACAAGGAATTTCCCTGTTCTGCTCTCTGTCATCGGGAGCAGTGATTGTTGTCATGTGAGTTGTAGCCCCTCCCCCCACAGTTAGAATCACTCCCTAGGACACACTTAACCCCTTGATCGCCCCCTAGTGGGTAACCCCTTCCCTGCCAGTGCCATTTACACAGTAATCAATACATTTTTATAGCATTGATCGCTGTATAAATGCCAATGGTCCCAAAATCGTGTCAAAAGTGTGCGATGTGTCCGCCATAATGTCGCAGTCACGATAAAAAACGCAGATAGCCGCATTACTAATAAAAAAAAAATTATAATAGTAACAATGCCATAAATCTATCCCCTATTTTGTAGACGCTATAACTTTTGCGCAAACCAATCAATAAACGCTTATTGCGATTTTTTTGTTTACCAAAATATATAGAAGAATACGTATCGGCCTAAACTGAGGAAGAAATTTGTGTTTTTTTATATATTTTTGGGAATATTTATTACAGCAAAAAGTTAAAAATATTGTGTTTTTTTTTCAAAATTGTCGCTCTTTTCTTGATTATAGCGCAAAAAATTAAAACCGCAGAGGTGATCAAATACCACCAAAAGAAATCTCTATTTGTGGGAAAAAAAAGTTCATCAATTTTTTTTGGGTGCAACATCACACGACTGCGCAATTGTCAGTTAAAGGGATGCAGTGCCGAATCGCAAAAAGTGCTCTGGTCAGGAAGGGGGGTAAAATCTTCCGGGGCTGAAGTGGTTAAGAACTGTCAAACAGCGGAGCAGACAGTCGGTGGTTTGCCTTCGTCACGGCTGGAGCGTTTTCTTTTTCTGGGTGTGGTGGGTGTCGGGATTGACGATTGATCTACATTGGGGGACAATCGTTTTTATTAAAGGAATTGTGGAAAAACTGCCTCCTGTCTTTTGGAAAGGTGTGAGATGAGTGACCCTGATGAAGTGCTCCGGCAGACCGGCACCTTGTATTGAGGACCAAAGGACGGGATTCTTTTAGGGATTATAATGGTGCCACATATAAACAAATACAGATTTTTCTTTAAAAGTTCTACATTTTATTATATGGATACATTGCAAAGAATAAGATACATAAAGGAGAAAGCAGAGTACAAATATAAACTAATACTGACCATAGTATCCACTTTCTATGAGGTGGCCACTGATGTATATCACGTCCCTACAGGTCTCCTCAATGGCTCTAATAGTAATAAATACATAAACAAGAATCAATGGTCAAATAATAGACATAATAATTACAAAATGTTTATTACTATTAGAGCCATTGTTCACACTGGTGACCATACAATCCCCTGAGGAAGCCAATGTTGGCGAAACATGTAGGGATGTGATATGCATCAGTGGCCACCTCATAGAAAATGGATACTATGGCCAGTATTCGTTTATATATGTACTCTGCTTTTTCCTTTTTGTACCCTATTTTTTGCAATGTACCCTTGTAATAAAATTTAGAACTTTTAAGGAAAAATCTGTATTTGTGGCACCATTATAATCCCTAACAAAATCCTTTGCTTCCTGTCTTTATTTTTGACCCTTTTTTCGGTGAATGAGTAGGGGTACAATGTACCTCATACTCTTTCACATAGTAAAAAAGTATCCCAAACAGGTGGGGAAGAGAAAAAGCGGGTTAAATGGAAGGGCAACGAACAAATTAAAACAGCAAAAAGTATCACTTTATTGGCATAGTTTATTGGCATAGTAGTCATTTATGTTCATGCCAATAAAGTGATACTTTTTGCTGTTTTAATTTGTTCGTTGCCCTTCCATTTAACCCGCTTTTTCTCTTCCCCACCTGTTTGGGATACTTTTTACTGTTACGCTTTGGGGTTGGAGCGAAATCACTAATAATTCAGATCCTTCAGGCATTGAACTTTAATATAGGAGCCAAGCCTCTTTTCTTGTACTTATTTTCACACATACTCTTTCACATAGGAGGGGGGCCGGGATCTGGGGGGCCTCTTGTTGAAGGGGGCTTCCAGATTCCAATAAGCCCCCCGCCTGCAGACCCCCACAACTATGCCCCGATGATGTCTAGGATGACAAAACGCGTAGGGGGATGCTGAGCTACATGACGTTGCCATGTTTGTCGGTTGGACATTATGCTGGTTGGGAACAGTCGCTCCTTATTCCCTATTGTTGTCAGTTGGATGTGATTTTATATACGATGTTTGTGGCAATGAAGTATTGATGTTTTATCTCCATGTGATTTGATGATCGCAGTCACCGTGAAGAGATCGAAGCTCATATTCTAGTCGGTTTCGGGTCGGTGTTTGTCCTTCTCATTGGTTTCTACTATTGTGTTGGATTGTCATCACTGGACTTGGAATTTTCGATCTCTGATATTGTGGACTCTTTATCGATTATTATCATCAAATAACGCGTTTCACTTGGTGGTTTCTTTTCCTTTAAAGCCGCATTTTACTGTTATTTTTGGTTTTCCAGGACACTTTTGTGCTAACGGCTTATATTAGTAATTAGTTATTATTCTTTAACGAGCGCAGAGATTTCATTTATCCCCACAAATACCGCCAAGGGTGGTCCCAAAGAGGCTTTGGGATGGGTTGGGGGCCCTCCCATGCTGAGGTCATGTGGCCTGGTACGGTTCAGGGGGGTGGCGGCACTCGCTCCCCCTCCCCCCTCATTCCTGTCCTGCCAGGCTGCATGCTTGGATAAGGGGCCGGTATGGATTTTGGGGGAACTCCCACTCCGTTTTCCCCCCTTTTTTCTATTGCCGGCAATGTTTTGTTTTTTTCATTCAGCTGTCAGCGGTGAAGCCTGGTGACAGCTGATGACTCATCCGTTGTTAAGGACGCCGCGGCCGACCTCCCAGCCCGCCCCTTAACAACCAGCTATGCACTATGAAGGGCGCAGTGCATTGTGGGGCGCTTGGTGGGCGAACATCTCACCGTGCACCCCGCAAATTCAGGTGTTCACCGAACGGGCAAACAGGCGATGATCGGGCCAAACTTTTACTCGGTTTAAAGTTTTCGCACAACTCTGATCTGGGGTCTGGTGGGGTGACAACCCAGAGAAGAGCCAATCGTTGTTCCACAATTTCCTTCGCTCAGGTTCCCTTTATATGTCCCACAAATGTCCTCCAGGCTTGTAGCACCCCCTGGAGGCGGCTTGTTAAGTCCGTTACTTTCACCTTCATTTATGATGCTTTTATATCATCTCAATAGTAATAAAAACCTAAACAATTCCCACACTGCAATGAAAGGGTAAGTTCACCTCCCGGGATATGAGCGTCCTGCCATCCCCCGCTGTCAGGAATCGGGACGCCATTTCACCGGTCCGGGGATTTGAAATCCCCGCCTCTTTCTCTCCTCCCCTTCAGCACTGACAGGAGGGGCTAGACGAATTCTGATTGGTCAGAGCCGCCCATGTGATGGTGCTGACCAATTGGAATGCCTCCTATCCGTACACACCGAGAAGTAGGGATTTGGGGATCGCGGGTGTCAGGTTTTCTGTGAAGATGAACTTACACTTTAAACTTGGATTATTTCAGTACAAATCATCATTTATCGACTTTACAAACATTATTAGTGAAGAGTCAGAACTTCATCCGATCCTTAAATTGTTACTAAACCCACTCAGTCTGTATATGCAGAAAAGCATGCTTGTTATACTCACTCTGATCCTCCCCTTCTTCCACAGTCCCCAAACCATCTCCTGATAGAATAGAGCCTTGGGTACGAGCTGCACATGCTCAGTCTGGTGTGTATTGTTAGAGAGTTTTTTTTTTCCTTGGGAAAGTGCATGTGATCAGCACAGGGCCAATCAGCACTGTCCAGACAGAGGGTCAGGGGTCCTGCAGCCTCATAGGACAATCAGTGGAGAATGAAAACTCCTCTTACAAAGTGTAACCAGACACTGATAGAAGTCACAAGACTGCTACACTATATTACCAAAAGTATTGGGACGCCAGCCTTTACACACACAGTCTCCGCTCTAATTCATCCCAAAGGTGTTCTATGGGGTTGAGGTCAGGACTCTGTGCAGGCCAGTCACGTTCCTCCACCCCAAACTCGCTCCTCCATGTCTTTATGGACCTTGCTTTGTACACTGGTGGGCAGTCATGTTGGAACAGGAAGGGGCCGTCCCCAAACTCCTCCCACAAAGTTGGGAGCAGGAAATTGTCCAAAATGTCTTGGTAGGCTGACGCCTTAAGAGTTCCCTTCACTGGAACTAAGGGGCCAAACCCAACCCCTGAAAAACAACCCCCACACCATAATCCCCCCTCCACACCATAATCCCCACCCCCCACATCATAATCCCCCCTCCCCCCACATCATAATCCCCCCTCCCCCCCACACCATAATCCCCCTCCCCCACACCATAATCCCCCCCCACCCCCACACCATAATCCCCCCTCCCCCCCACACCATAATCCCCCTCCCCCACACCATAATCCCCCCCCACCCCCACACCATAACCCCTCCACACACACCATAATCCCCCCTCCCCCTACACCATAATCCCCCCTCCCCCACACCATAACCCCCCCACACACACCATAATGCCCCTCCCCCCACCCCACCCCCACACCATAATGCCCCTCCCCCCACCCCCACACTATAATCCCCCCTCCACCAAATGATTTGGACCAGTGCACAAAGCAAGGTCCATAAAGACATGGAGGAGTGAGTTTGGGGTGGAGGAAATTGACTGGCCTGCACAGAGTCCTGACCTCAACCCCATAGAACACCTTTGGGATGAATTAGAGTGGAGACTGCGAGCCAGGCCTTCTCGTCCAACATCAGTGCCTGACCTCACAAATGCTCTTATGGAAGAATGGTCAAACATTCCCATAGACATAGAAAAAATCAATTGCGCTGCGCTGGATAAAAATTATATTATAAAAATGGTGTCAAAAATCACTAATATCTAGATATCGGATACACCTTGCAGATATCCTATATAAACTGTATATCTTAATCTCTATGTTATGTAAAAATATCAAACAATAAGAGTGCAAAGAGTGTGTGCACTCACACAAAAATCAATCAAGTGATGTATCAAATAACATGCAATGACTCCCATCTGTTGTAGCGTGCAAAGAAAACAGATCACTTAAAACATGGAAACAGCATGAAAGTGCCCAGTGCTTTTTAAACGCAGTCAGAATATTCTGCGTTTAGTGAACTCTCCATATAAAGTGTCCATAAAATGTCCAAATAAAAGTGCATCTGTGTTCAGCGAAATCACACACATCCAGTGCAAATGTATCCGAGTGCTGCAATCAATCGTGATGAATCCTGGAAACCCCCCCAAAGTGATTGCGCTCACCTCAGAGCGTGTGACACAGTGGCTAGCTATGTCAAATCACGCTTGGTAGCCACTCAATGGGCTCTGCAAGATCAAATTTATAGCGATCTCCACTCCACTCACTCCAGGTTGACAAGGCTCCATAGACATCCATATATAAAATGAAGAGGTTCTTGTGTTTTCTGAATAGAGGAAGCGGACGTACGCGCCATCAAATTTGCAGCGAGCCTATGGAGTGAAGAAGCCAGGTTCAGCGCAGACCAATCAGCTGCATAGGAAAGACTGTTGGGCGGCGCCTGTAGCCGGACTGAATTTTCCCGCGGTCTCGGAAGCGGAGTGGGCAGTGCAGGCAGCTGGTATTAGGTGACCAGATACTGGCAGCATGTCTCTCTTCATTTTATATATGGATGTCTATGGAGCCTTGTCAACCTGGAGTGAGTGGAGTGGAGATCGCTATAAATTTGATCTTGCAGAGCCCATTGAGTGGCTACCAAGCGTGATTTGACATAGCTAGCCACTGTGTCACACGCTCTGAGGTGAGCGCAATCACTTTGGGGGGGTTTCCAGGATTCATCACGGTTGATTGCAGCACTCGGATACATTTGCACTGGATGTGTGGGATTTCGCTGAACACAGATGCACTTTTATTTGGACATTTTATGGACAATTTATATGGAGAGTTCACTAAACGCAGAATATTCTGACTGCGTTTAAAAAGCACTGGGCACTTTCATGCTGTTTCCATGTTTTAAGTGATCTGTTTTCTTTGCATGCTACAACAGATGGGAGTCATTGCATGTTATTTGATACATCACTTGATTGATTTTTGTGTGAGTGCACACACTCTTTGCACTCTTATTGTTTGATATTTTTACATAACATAGAGATTAAGATATACAGTTTATATAGGATATCTGCAAGGTGTATCCGATATCTAGATATTAGTGATTTTTGACACCATTTTTATAATATAATTTTTATCCAGCGCAGCGCAATTGATTTTTTCTATATTTTTGCACAGATATGAATACGTGAACTGCGTTTGCGGCTAGATACTCACAATTATTTATACGTTTTTTGTATTGTTTTGGAGTTTCACATTTGTACACACTGAGCACTGGATCATTGTGGCTCGCAAGATTTTTCCCTTTTCCATTCCCATAGACACCCTCCTAAACCTTGTGGACGGCCTTCCCAGAAGAACTTTTGGTAATAAAGTGTATATACTGCTGATGAGAGAAGGTATTTAGCAGTTTATATTTATTAAATAATTGGATTTCCATGTTCTGTGTGTTGTGGGGGATCAGATACAGAGAATTCAGGACACTTTAAAAAAGGTCCTTCAGGGTCAAAACTACTCCTGAGTATCTGCACAGTGGAGGTAAGTCTGATATGGCGGCTGTCCAGGATTTTTCTCAAGACTTTATTGCTATAAGCATTGCCGGAACCTGTGTCTTCCAGCTTGAAGGAGACGTCTGTTCCTTAGTGACCTTCCTGGGGCCTGTGTCTTCCAGCTTGGAGGAGAAGTCTGTTCCTTGGTGACCTTCCTGGGGCCTGTGTGTTCCAGCTTGGAGGAGAGGTCAGTTCCTTAGTGACCTTCCTGGAGCCTGTGTCTTCCAGCTTGGAGGAAAGGTCTGTTCCTTCGTGACCTTCCTGGAGCCTGTGTCTTCCAGCTTGGAGGAGAGGTCTGTTCCTTAGTGACCTTCCTGGGGCCTGTGTGTTCCAGCTTGGAGGAGAAGTCTGTTCCTTGGTGACCTTCCTGGAGCCTGTGTCTTCCAGCTTGGAGGAGAAGTCTGTTCCTTAGCGACCTTCCTGATGCCTGTGTCTTCCAGCTTGGAGGAGAAGTCTGTTCCTTGGTGACCTTCCTGGGGCCTGTGTGTTCCAGCTTGGAAGAGAGGTCAGTTCCTTAGTGACCTTCCTGGAGCCTGTGTCTTCCAGCTTGGAGGAAAGGTCTGTTCCTTCGTGACCTTCCTGGAGCCTGTGTCTTCCAGCTTGGAGGAGAGGTCTGTTCCTTAGTGACCTTCCTGGAGCCTGTGTCTTCCAGCTTGGAGGAGAGGTCTGTTCCTTGGTGACCTTCCTGGAGCCTGTGTCTTCCAGCTTGAAGGAGACGTCTGTTCCTTGGTGACCTTCCTGGAGCCTGTGTCTTCCAGCTTGAAGGAGACGTCTGTTCCTTGGTGACCTTCCTGGAGCCTGTGTCTTCCAGCTTGGAGGAGAGGTCTGTTCCTTCGTGACCTTCCTGGAGCCTGTGTCTTCCAGCTTGGAGGAGAGGTCTGTTCCTTGGTGACCTTCCTGGAGCCTGTGTCTTCCAGCTTGAAGGAGACGTCTGTTCCTTGGTGACCTTCCTGGAGCCTGTGTCTTCCAGCTTTGAGGAGAGGTCTGTTTCTTTGCGACCTTCCTGGAGCCTGTGTCTTCCAGCTTGGAGGAGAGGTCTGTTCCTTAGTGACCTTCCTGGAGCCTGTGTCTTCCAGCTTGGAGGAGAGGTCTGTTCCTTCGTGACCTTCCTGGAGCCTGTGTCTTCCAGCTTGGAGGAGAGGTCTGTTCCTTAGTGACCTTCCTGGAGCCTGTGTCTTCCAGCTTTGAGGAGAAGTCTGTTCCTTAGCGACCTTCCTGATGCCTGTGTCTTCCAGCTTGGAGGAGAGGTCTGTTCCTTAGTGACCTTCCTGGAGCCTGTGTCTTCCAGCTTGAAGGAGACGTCTGTTCCTTAGTGACCTTCCTGGGGCCTGTGTCTTCCAGCTTGGAGGAAAGGTCTGTTCCTTCGTGACCTTCCTGGAGCCTGTGTCTTCCAGCTTGGAGGAGAGGTCTGTTCCTTAGTGACCTTCCTGGAGCCTGTGTCTTCCAGCTTGGAGGAGAAGTCTGTTCCTTGGTGACCTTCCTGGGGCCTGTGTGTTCCAGCTTGGAGGAGAGGTCAGTTCCTTAGTGACCTTCCTGGAGCCTGTGTCTTCCAGCTTGGAGGAAAGGTCTGTTCCTTCGTGACCTTCCTGGAGCCTGTGTCTTCCAGCTTGGAGGAGAGGTCTGTTCCTTAGTGACCTTCCTGGAGCCTGTGTCTTCCAGCTTGGAGGAGAGGTCTGTTCCTTGGTGACCTTCCTGGAGCCTGTGTCTTCCAGCTTGAAGGAGACGTCTGTTCCTTGGTGACCTTCCTGGAGCCTGTGTCTTCCAGCTTGGAGGAGAGGTCTGTTCCTTCGTGACCTTCCTGGAGCCTGTGTCTTCCAGCTTGGAGGAGAGGTCTGTTCCTTCGTGACCTTCCTGGAGCCTGTGTCTTCCAGCTTGGAGGAGAGGTCTGTTCCTTAGTGACCTTCCTGGAGCCTGTGTCTTCCAGCTTTGAGGAGAGGTCTGTTTCTTTGCGACCTTCCTGGAGCCTGTGTCTTCCAGCTTGGAGGAGAGGTCTGTTCCTTAGCGACCTTCCTGGAGCCTGTGTCTTCCAGCTTGCAGGAGAGGTCTGTTCCTTAGCAACCTTCCTGGAGCCTGTGTCTTCCAGCTTGGAGGAGAGGTCTGTTCCTTAGTGACCTTCCTGGAGCCTGTGTCTTCCAGCTTGGAGGAGAGGTCTGTTCCTTAGTGACCTTCCTGGAGCCTGTGTCTTCCAGCTTGGAGGAGAGGTCTGTTCCTTAGTGACCTTCCTGGAGCCTGTGTCTTCCAGCTTGGAGGAGAGGTCTGTTCCTTAGTGACCTTCCTGGAGCCTGTGTCTTCCAGCTTGGAGGAGAGGTCTGTTCCTTTGTGACCTTCCTGGAGCCTGTGTCTTCCAGCTTGTAGGAGAGGTCTGTTCCTTAGTGACCTTCCTGGAGCCTGTGTCTTCCAGCTTGGAGGAGAGGTCTGTTCCTTAGTGACCTTCCTGGAGCCTGTGCCTTCCAGCTTGGAGGAAAGGTCTGTTCCTTGGTGACCTTTCTGGAGCCTGTGTCTTCCAGCTTGTAGGAGAGGTCTGTTCCTTGGTGACCTTCCTGGAGCCTGTGTCTTCCAGCTTGTAGGAGAGGTCTGTTCCTTAGTGACCTTCCTGGAGCCTGTGTCTTCCAGCTTGGAGGAGAGGTCTGTTCCTTAGTGACCTTCCTGGAGCCTGTGTCTTCCAGCTTGGAGGAGAGGTCTGTTCCTTAGTGACCTTCCTGGAGCCTGTGTCTTCCAGCTTGTAGGAGAAGTCTGTTCCTTGGTGACCTTCCTGGAGCCTGTGTCTTCCAGCTTGGAGGAGAGGTCTGTTCCTTAGTGACCTTCCTGGAGCCTGTGTCTTCCAGCTTGGAGGAGAGGTCTGTTTCTTATGACATTCCTGGAGCCTGTGTCTTCCAGCTTGGAGGAGAGGTCTGTTCCTTAGTGACCTTCCTGGAGCCTGTGTCTTCCAGCTTGGAGGAAAGGTCTGTTCCTTAGTGACCTTCCTGGAGCCTGTGTCTTCCAGCTTGGAGGAGAGGTCTGTTCCTTAGTGACCTTCCTGGAGCCTGTGTCTTCCAGCTTGGAGGAAAGGTCTGTTCCTTAGTGACCTTCCTGGAGCCTGTGTCTTCCAGCTTGGAGGAGAGGACTGTTCCTAAGTGACCTTCCTGGAGCCTGTGTCTTCCAGCTTGGAGGAGAGGTCTGTTCCTTAGTGACCTTCCTGGAGCCTGTGTCTTCCAGCTTGGAGGAGAGGTCTGTTCCTTAGTGACCTTCCTGGAGCCTGTGTCTTCCAGCTTGGAGGAGAAGTCTGTTCCTTGGTGACCTTCCTGGAGCCTGTGTCTTCCAGCTTGGAGGAGAGGTCTGTTCCTTAGTGACCTTCCTGGAGCCTGTGTCTTCCAGCTTGTAGGAGAAGTCTGTTCCTTGGTGACCTTCCTGGAGCCTGTGTCTTCCAGCTTGGAGGAGAGGTCTGTTCCTTAGTGACCTTCCTGGAGCCTGTGTCTTCCAGCTTGGAGGAAAGGTCTGTTCCTTGTGGTATTTCTTTCTCTAATTATATGTTTGTTATTTAAAAACAAAACAAAAACGAGGGTTTGTAACCCTTTAAGGATGGAGAGAACCAACCTAAAAATACTTCAGACCTTTGTGGTTGGAAGCCCATTGTGCCTAAATGTTAATGAATTCATGAGGGATATTTTTAAGTCTTTTTGAGATGTTTCAAATTGCTTTCATGGTATTCCTGGAGGTCTAAGTCAATGCAGCATGGTAATTGCATTCACAGAGGATAAATACAGCTCTAAATTCAATACACACCATATAAAATGAAGACCTATAAACCCCGAGCCAAGGAAAGCCAGTGCAATGAAATACAAACAGACCATTTATTAAGAGCCTACGTCCGGGGCGACAGTTGTGGGGATTTTGTTTTAATTGAGTAATTTTTCAATAAACTCCCATCTCTCCGCACTCCATACTCATCGCAGTCACAGCTAATTGGTTGCACATGGCTGCCGAGACCCAAGATTTACAATATTACAGCAGATGTGGAACCAGAAGACCGGCCTACAGTACATACGATAACCTGCGAGGTATATTTATCTTGGAAGATAAGAAATCCGTGAAATTAACTTTCACTCTCGCGACTGTTTTACTGCGACTTCTTGGCGGTGGGTTAAAGAGGGGCCGATGGGGACTGGGAGATACGGACAGTTATGTCTTTATGTTCTCTAGATGGTTTTTACTGGAGATACTTCAGCTGTCTAAAAGCAATAACGCATTACAAGTAAAGACCGATGAGAGTTCACAACAAGCAGACTGATAGATTGATCAAGTTTCAAAAATATACTAAATGGCCACACACTGGGGAAAGTGATCCTCTTAATGTAGTTTATCAGACCAAATTTAGTTGACTTTAAAAAGCAAATTATGTGGCCAAAATTTGTGGAACTCTGACTCTACATCCTATATGTAGGCAGGTGTAGGTTGACCTCCCACACATGTAGACAAGTGCAGTCTGCTGTCTCCTCTGCAGGGGGCGCTCAACCACAGCAGCAATGCAGAGGAAGAGGAAGTAATGAGGAACATAGTTCCTCTATGGTTTCCTGAGTCACCGGCCATCTTGGGTGTGGCAGAGTCTAATTTACACCCTGGCCTTGGGTTTGGCACCTGTCTGTCAGGGACAGTATTAGTGGCAGGGAAAGGTCCCAAAACAAGTAGGGAAAGCTTCGAGCTCCACAATCTTTTTGGACATATTCCTGTTTGACCGCATTCCGCCCCTCCTGACAGATGCTGTCAGTTCGGCTGACACCTGCTCCACTACACACGGTTGGCATTGGTAAGTGTTCCCAGTTGGGCCTTCTCCCACCCGATTTGTTGTGAACTGTTTTGCCTTTACTTCAATACAAGTTCTACTAATTGCACTTGGACTGTGTGTGGCTTATTGCTGCAACCACCATGCAAGGAGAGTGGAGGACAGGAGGAACTCACGTTCCTCGTATGCGTCATCAGGTGAGTGGCTGTCCGATTGGATGCCCAGATGACCTCCGTTGCCATCTTTAGTGAGGGCGGTGCTTATAAAAAGCGTTGGCTCACTGCAGTTGGCATGCATCTTGCGTGTGGTTAGGATGGCGACAGGAACCCGTTGGTTAGGGAGAGTTTGCTTGGCGTAGGGAAAGGTTCCCAGAGGAGGAGGGACAGTATAGGGACTGTTCTTTATCATTGCTGTGTGTGGAACCTTTCCACTTCAGTGCCTCGTTGCATACTGCCTAGCAGTGCCAGGACTGTCGGTCCTCAAGCATCATTCTACAAGTACTTTATAATCATCCATGAGTGTTTCTGTCTGGATGAAACCTCTACATAGATTTTGTTACAGTGTGATTGGAATGTTCTTGACAATACACTTGAAATCTGGGACCATCATGTGTCATTCCTTCCCTCTTGGTTGGGTGCCTACCCCCCGGCCTTACTTCCGCCTACACTTGGTGTAAGTTGGTGGGATATGCCCCGTTCAGCTGCTGGTACAGACGGGAAAGTAGGGACAACCATGCCACCATTGGGAGCAGTTAAGGGCATGTGGCCTGGTATGGTTCGGGGGGGGGGGGGGCGCTCATCCCCCCTCTTTTATGGCCTTCAAGACTACATGCTCAGATAAGGGTCTGATACAGATTAGGGGGGATACCATGCCATTTCGTTTTAAAATTTTGGCATGGGGTTGCCCTTGAACTCCATACCAAACTCGAAGGACCCGGTGTGGACTGGGGGCAGCTTTGGCTTGTTGGACTGCCCACTCAAAAACAGTAGTCATTAATATGGAGGTGGACCCCTCTATAACAGCTTCCACTCTTCTGGGAAGGCTTTTCACAAGATTTTGGAGTGAATTTGTACCCATTTGTGAGGTCGGGTACTGATTTTGGAAGACCTGGCTTGTCATTGACATTCCAACACACCAAATGTTCGGTAGGGTTGAAATCAGGGCTCTTTGCAGTTCCTCCACAACAAACTTGTCAAACCATATCTTTATGGAGCTGGCTGTGTGCTCGGGGGTACAGTCATATCTTTATGGAGCTGGCTTTGTGCTCGGGGGTACAGTCATATCTTTATGGAGCTGGCTTTGTGCTCGGGGGTACAGTCATATCTTTATGGAGCTGGCCTTGTGCTCGGGGGTACAGTCATATCTTTATGGAGCTGGCTGTGTGCTCGGGGGTACAGTCATATCTTTATGGAGCTGGCTGTGTGCTCGGGGGTACAGTCATATCTTTATGGAGCTGGCTTTGTGCTCGGGGGTACAGTCATATCTTTATGGAGCTGGCTGTGTGCTCGGGGGTACAGTCATATCTTTATGGAGCTGGCTTTGTGCTCGGGGGTACAGTCATATCTTTATGGAGCTGGCTGTGTGCTCGGGGGTACAGTCATATCTTTATGGAGCTGGCTTTGTGCTCGGGGGTACAGTCATATCTTTATGGAGCTGGCTGTGTGCTCGGGGGTACAGTCATATCTTTATGGAGCTGGCTTTGTGCTCGGGGGTACAGTCATATCTTTATGGAGCTGGCTTTGTGCTCGGGGGTACAGTCATATCTTTATGGAGTTGGCTTTGTGCTCGGGGGTACAGTCATATCTTTATGGAGCTGGCTTTGTGCTCGGGGGTACAGTCATATCTTTATGGAGCTGGCTTTGTACTCGGGGGTACAGTCATATCTTTATGGAGCTGGCTGTGTACTCGGGGGTACAGTCATATCTTTATGGAGCTGGCTTTGTGCTCGGGGGTACAGTCATATCTTTATGGAGCTGGCCTTGTGCTCGGGGGTACAGTCATATCTTTATGGAGCTGGCTGTGTGCTCGGGGGTACAGTCATATCTTTATGGAGCTGGCTGTGTGCTCGGGGGTACAGTCATATCTTTATGGAGCTGGCTTTGTGCTCGGGGGTACAGTCATATCTTTATGGAGCTGGCTGTGTGCTCGGGGGTACAGTCATATCTTTATGGAGCTGGCTGTGTGCTCGGGGGTACAGTCATATCTTTATGGAGCTGGCTGTGTGCTCGGGGGTACAGTCATATCTTTATGGAGCTGGCTGTGTGCTCGGGGGTACAGTCATATCTTTATGGAGCTGGCTGTGTGCTCGGGGGTACAGTCATATCTTTATGGAGCTGGCTTTGTACTCGGGGGTACAGTCATATCTTTATGGAGCTGGCTGTGTGCTCGGGGGTACAGTCATATCTTTATATAGCTGGCTTTGTGCTCGGGGGTACAGTCATATCTTTATGGAGCTGGCTGTGTGCTCGGGGGTACAGTCATATCTTTATGGAGCTGGCTGTGTGCTCGGGGGTACAGTCATATCTTTATGGAGCTGGCTTTGTACTCGGGGGTACAGTCATATCTTTATGGAGCTGGCTGTGTGCTCGGGGGTACAGTCATATCTTTATGGAGCTGGCTGTGTGCTCGGGGGTACAGTCATATCTTTATGGAGCTGGCTGTGTGCTCGGGGGTACAGTCATATCTTTATGGAGCTGGCTGTGTGCTCGGGGGTACAGTCATATCTTTATGGAGCTGGCTGTGTGCTCGGGGGTACAGTCATATCTTTATGGAGCTGGCTGTGTGCTCGGGGGTACAGTCATATCTTTATGGAGCTGGCTGTGTACTCGGGGGTACAGTCATATCTTTATGGAGCTGGCTTTGTGCTCGGGGGTACAGTCATATCTTTATGGAGCTGGCTGTGTGCTCGGGGGTACAGTCATATCTTTATGGAGCTGGCTTTGTGCTCGGGGGTACAGTCATATCTTTATGGAGCTGGCTGTGTGCTCGGGGGTACAGTCATATCTTTATGGAGCTGGCTGTGTGCTCGGGGGTACAGTCATATCTTTATGGAGCTGGCTTTGTACTCGGGGGTACAGTCATATCTTTATGGAGCTGGCTTTGTACTCGGGGGTACAGTCATATCTTTATGGAGCTGGCTGTGTGCTCGGGGGTACAGTCATATCTTTATGGAGCTGGCTGTGTGCTCGGGGGTACAGTCATATCTTTATGGAGCTGGCTGTGTGCTCGGGGGTACAGTCATATCTTTATATAGCTGGCTGTGTGCTCGGGGGTACAGTCATATCTTTATGGAGCTGGCTGTGTACTCGGGGGTACAGTCATATCTTTATGGAGCTGGTTGTGTGCTCGGGGGTACAGTCATATCTTTATGGAGCTGGCTGTGTACTCGGGGGTACAGTCATATCTTTATGGAGCTGGCTGTGTGCTCGGGGGTACAGTCATATCTTTATGGAGCTGGCTGTGTACTCGGGGGTACAGTCATATCTTTATATAGCTGGCTGTGTGCTCGGGGGTACAGTCATATCTTTATGGAGCTGGCTGTGTACTCGGGGGTACAGTCATATCTTTATATAGCTGGCTGTGTGCTCGGGGGTACAGTCATATCTTTATGGAGCTGGCTGTGTGCTCGGGGGTACAGTCATATCTTTATGGAGCTGGCTGTGTGCTCGGGGGTACAGTCATATCTTTATGGAGCTGGCTGTGTACTCGGGGGTACAGTCATATCTTTATGGAGCTGGCTTTGTGCTCGGGGGTACAGTCATATCTTTATGGAGCTGGCTTTGTGTTCGGGGGTACAGTCATATCTTTATGGAGCTGGCTGTGTACTCGGGGGTACAGTCATATCTTTATGGAGCTGGCTGTGTGCTCGGGGGTACAGTCATATCTTTATGGAGCTGGCTGTGTACTCGGGGGTACAGTCATTTCTTTATGGAGCTGGCTGTGTGCTCGGGGGTACAGTCATATCTTTATGGAGCTGGCTGTGTACTCGGGGGTACAGTCATTTCTTTATGGAGCTGGCTTTGTGCTCGGGGGTACAGTCATATCTTTATGGAGCTGGCTGTGTACTCGGGGGTACAGTCATATCTTTATGGAGCTGGCTTTGTACTCGGGGGTACAGTCATATCTTTATGGAGCTGGCTGTGTGCTCGGGGGTACAGTCATATCTTTATGGAGCTGGCTTTGTGCTCGGGGGTACAGTCATATCTTTATGGAGCTGGCTTTGTGCTCGGGGGTACAGTCATATCTTTATGGAGCTGGCTTTGTGCTCGGGGGTACAGTCATATCTTTATGGAGCTGGCTGTGTACTCGGGGGTACAGTCATATCTTTATGGAGCTGGCCTTGTGCTCGGGGGTACAGTCATATCTTTATGGAGCTGGCTTTGTGCTCGGGGGTACAGTCATATCTTTATGGAGCTGGCCTTGTGCTCGGGGGTACAGTCATATCTTTATGGAGCTGGCTTTGTGCTCGGGGGTACAGTCATATCTTTATGGAGCTGGCTGTGTGCTCGGGGGTACAGTCATATCTTTATGGAGCTGGCTGTGTGCTCGGGGGTACAGTCATATCTTTATGGAGCTGGCTGTGTGCTCGGGGGTACAGTCATATCTTTATGGAGCTGGCTGTGTGCTCGGGGGTACAGTCATATCTTTATGGAGCTGGCTGTGTACTCGGGGGTACAGTCATATCTTTATGGAGCTGGCTGTGTGCTCGGGGGTACAGTCATATCTTTATGGAGCTGGCTGTGTGCTCGGGGGTACAGTCATATCTTTATGGAGCTGGCTGTGTACTCGGGGGTACAGTCATATCTTTATGGAGCTGGCTGTGTGCTCGGGGGTACAGTCATATCTTTATGGAGCTGGCTGTGTGCTCGGGGGTACAGTCATATCTTTATGGAGCTGGCTGTGTACTCGGGGGTACAGTCATTTCTTTATGGAGCTGGCTGTGTGCTCGGGGGTACAGTCATATCTTTATGGAGCTGGCTGTGTGCTCGGGGGTACAGTCATATCTTTATGGAGCTGGCTGTGTGCTCGGGGGTACAGTCATATCTTTATGGAGCTGGCTGTGTGCTCGGGGGTACAGTCATATCTTTATGGAGCTGGCTGTGTGCTCGGGGGTACAGTCATATCTTTATGGAGCTGGCTTTGTGCTCGGGGGTACAGTCATATCTTTATGGAGCTGGCTGTGTGCTCGGGGGTACAGTCATATCTTTATGGAGCTGGCTGTGTGCTCGGGGGTACAGTCATATCTTTATGGAGCTGGCTGTGTGCTCGGGGGTACAGTCATATCTTTATGGAGCTGGCTTTGTGCTCGGGGGTACAGTCATATCTTTATGGAGCTGGCTGTGTGCTCGGGGGTACAGTCATATCTTTATGGAGCTGGCTTTGTGCTCCGGGGGTACAGTCATATCTTTATAGAGCTGGCTGTGTGCTCGGGGGTACAGTCATTTCTTTATGGAGCTGGCTTTGTGCTCGGGGGTACAGTCATATCTTTATGGAGCTGGCTGTGTGCTCGGGGGTACAGTCATATCTTTATGGAGCTGGCTGTGTACTCGGGGGTACAGTCATATCTTTATGGAGCTGGCTTTGTGCTCGGGGGTACAGTCATATCTTTATGGAGCTGGCTGTGTGCTCGGGGGTACAGTCATATCTTTATGGAGCTGGCTTTGTGCTCGGGGGTACAGTCATATCTTTATGGAGCTGGCTTTGTACTCGGGGGTACAGTCATATCTTTATGGAGCTGGCTGTGTACTCGGGGGTACAGTCATATCTTTATGGAGCTGGCTGTGTGCTCGGGGGTACAGTCATATCTTTATGGAGCTGGCTTTGTGCTCGGGGGTACAGTCATGCTGGAACAGAAAAGAGTCTTCACCAAACTGGCTGAGAAGGTTGGAGGAACACAACTCTCTAAACGTCTTTGTACCGGTGCCGGACCTCACTCACTTGGAGGGAGATTCACATACTTTTTGCCATCGTGTATCATAGTGGACATTCTGTTTCTATTACTGGACACCGAATGGATATTTGTAATAACTGTGCAGCAGCAACACATTCTATGAACCCGATTAACCTATTAAACTGCTTTGAGATGAATTGGAACATTGATTGTGATCCAGGTCCTCCTATCCAACATCAGTCCCGGACCCCATAAGTGCCCCCAGTATCCTCTGAAATCCTGCGAAAAGCCTTCCCAGAAGTGTGGAGGACGTTTTAGCCACAAAGGGTGGGAAGAAATGTGAATTAGTGACCCATGGCTTTGGAATAGGATGTCCAACGAGCGGATATTGGTATTATGGGCAGATGTTCACAAACTTTAGTATTCAAGTGTAGATAAGGAAGGATTATATAACACCCATGCTTCACCCCCTTAGCTCCACCCCTGACTCCACCCCCTTTGCCCTGCCCATGTATACCCCACCTTTTTAATGAAGCGCCCATCAATGAATGTTTGCTTCGATACATTCATTCAGGAGTCGGGACACAGATACAGTCCTCCGCCGCCTCTGACACTATGTGCGAATGGAGCGGTGGCTGCCTTCTGATGCTGAGACTTAGTTGCTTGATGCAGAGAGAAGAGAGTAGGACCACCAGTGGCTGGGCGCCCTAGGCAGCTGCCTAGTTTGCCTATTGGTAGCACCGGCCCTAATCTGACCTTGCATCGCCCTTCTTGTATCTAATGTCACCAAGTACCCGGCCACCTAGCGGCAAAAGAGAGAAGTGCAGCAATTACAGACTTATGCCCCGTACACACGGTCGGATTTTCCGATGGAAAATGTGTGATAGGACCTTGTTGTCGGAAATTCCGATCGTGTGTACACAAATCCGACGGACAAAGTGCCACGCATGCTCAGAATAAATAAAGAGATGAAAGTTAATGGCCACTGCCCCGTTTATAGTCCCGACGTGCGTGTTTTACGTCACCGCGTTCAGAACGATCGGATTTTCGGACAACTTTGTGTGACCGTGTGTATGCAAGACAAGTTCGAGCCAACATCCGTCGGAAAAAATCCATGGATCTTGTTGTCAGAATATCCGATCAATGTTCAATCAATGTCCGATCAATGTTCAATCAATGTCCGATCAATGTCCAATCAATATCCGATCAATGTCCGATCAATGTCCGATCGTGTGTACAGGGCATTAGAGGGAAATCGATTGATCCCCAACAATAGGCCAAGGTAGCCATACCTGGCATGTAAATTTAGGAGCAACCCTTCCTGAACACCAGGGCACCACATCCGGATAGCCGATATGCTGTTGATAGCCACTTGCCCTGACCTTGTCCAGGGTAATGGATATACTACAGATTGCTGCCTACCCTGACCCTTTGCTTGTATAATGGATTCTGTCACCACCTGTAGTAAACCCGCCCAGACCATTGGAAACTTGGAGTCCAGCCCATCACCAGCCCTAGTCACTTCTGAATACTAGTGTAGCCCCCTCTACTTTAGGTAGGTGCTAGAAGTAGGTGCTTTTCGTAGTGCAGGTCAATGTATTCAGGCCTTGCTGTAAGTTAGACCTGTTTGCTTTGATCGGTGGGCTGGAAGTGGCCGAGAGCAGCAGCAGGTGATTCACATACAACATCACTTCTCAGACACCTCCCTCTAGAGGCTTCTAGAGGATTCTAGAAGAGAGGCGGGGAAGAGAGGTGGAGCTGCCTGGGGTGTTCTAAGGAGCCCTGACCAATCCCCAACCTGGATTGGCAGGGGGCAGGCCTTCTTCTGGAAAGGAGTTGTCAGGTGGAAGAAGCTGGAGATGGAGCACTGGGTTGTCGGGGCCTTTGAGGTACCCCCCAGTCTGGGGGGTGGGGGGGTGACCTTGGGCCTGTGGGGTTCGGGTGCAAGTCAGAACCTTTCTAAGGAACAAAGAAGGATCTGGACAGGAGGCACAGAGAGGGACTGAGAAGGACAATGGAAGTTAGTGTTGTCGGGTAAGTCTCCAGGAGGGATCCACCAGAGTGCAGCCAGGAGGGCTGGTGAGTGACAAGGACAGTTGGGAGAATTGGGGAGGCATGCCGGAGAGGACTGGGAGAGGGCAGTCTGGGATGGATGTAGAGCCAGCGGGAGAGACTGTGATGTCATGGGCAGAGGAGTCGGGCAGGGCTTGAAGAGGACTGGCTGGAATCAGTAGTCCACCAAAAGGTCAGCTATCACCAGAGACTTTCCTATTTTGTTGCGGCACTAAAGGGGCCCGCGGTCCCTGCCTGCAAAGGGCAGTTACTAAGGCCTGACAGAGTCAGAGTTGGGCCTTCCATGTGCTGTGCCTGAGACCAAGTATTGTACAGGAGAGAGAGGAACAGTCTACAAACTCGTGTTGTGCTGGAGGAGACGGGAACTCTACAAGTGGAAATAGAGATTCCATCTGATCATCTTATTGATTCCATTATTGATTCTGGGAATCCCATCATTTCCCTTACCCTACCCAAGTTCAAAATCCCTCAATAAAATACAAAACAAACATACGGACTGTTCATTGTCTCAAGAGTGACTGGGAAGAGAATGCCGGGCTGGGCAGGGTGACAGGTGGACCACAATATCCAGCGGCCCCTATGGGGGTCTCTCCCTCTCGTTCTGAGAATATAGCACTCGTCCCCAAATCCTGGGGCATCCAAGTACAGCACATCCCTCTATAGTGTGTACTTGTCTCAGTCCAGAGCACTGAGTGTCATTTCTGTTTGATGCCTCCTTCCTCTGCTATCAGCCCGAGTCACTTCTAAAATGCTTTACTGACACCAAGAGATAAACAGGTGACAGCGGAGGGAGCACCAGCACACAGCCAGTGATTGACAGTCTCAGCTCTGTTCCTAGGTCTTGTTTGAAGGGGGGGGGGGTGTCCTTTGCCTCCAATCAGATCTCAGAGCTTTTCTCACTGAGCTCTGCAGAGTGTAACTTCAGCTCCCCGCCCCTTACTTTCTGAAAGCTCAGAAATGCTCCGGTCATTTCACCTCGAGTGCTAAAAGGTTGTAATATTGTGCTCCTTCCTGCTCTCAATTCATTTACATTATGGGGTTTATTTATAATAAATTGCTCCATGAAACTGCAAGTACATTCATTGTGTGCGAATGGGGAAAAAATGTATTGGGCTACTTTCTTCTCCAGATTGTATGTTTTCTGAAAACAGAAGAGAGTGAATCAGGAAAATACCCCATTATGGCCACTAGATTGTCCTAATGATCGTATTTATTTCCTGTGATTGTTAGCTCCATCTAGTGGCCATAATGCAGTACTTTCCTTATTCACTCGATGACTGAGCTGTTACCCATCAGGAGCTGGTTGGTCAGGTGTCTGATGACATCAGCATTGTGCAACCAATCACAGTGCTGCATGATCAGTAATTTCTTTGCAAAATGATATTTTGCTGAATTCACTTTGCGGAAAGAGATAACAGGCGCTGTGCCGCACCTCCCCCCACATTCGTGGTCTGTGAATGGCCACTAACTGAAGCCCTAAGGTTGGGCATAAGTAAATCATAAGTAGACAGGGGACAGAGGCATTACACTAAATCAATCAATGCCAAAACATCGATGTTTCCTGAGATTTGGAGTGATTGGATCTGCCTTCTGGAAATGGCCGGCAGAGTCCAGAAGAGGTGAGCAGACAGTTCAACACCACCGACTGCCGACACCGCCGCCTGCCGACACCGCCGACTGCCGACACCGCAGACTGCCGACACCATGAACTACCGACACCGACACCGCCGACTGCCGACACCGACACCACCGACTGCTGACACCATGAACTACCGACACCGACACCGCCGACACCATGACTGCCAACACCACCGACTGCCAACACCGTGACTGCCGACACCGCCGACTGCCGACACCGTGACTGCCGACACCGCCGACTGCCGACACCGTGACTGCCGACACCGCCGACTGCCGACACCGCCGCCTGCCGACACCATGACTGCCGACACCGCCGACTGCCGACACCGCCGACTGCCGACACCACCGACTGCCGACACCGCCGACTGCCGACACCGCCGACTGCCGACACCATGAACTACCGACACCGACACCGCCGACACCATGACTGCCAACACCACCGACTGCCAACACCGTGACTGCCGACACCGCCGACTGCCGACACCGTGACTGCCGACACCGCCGACTGCCGACACCGTGACTGCCGACACCGCCGACTGCCGACACCGCCACCTGCCGACACCGACACCACCGACTGCCGACACCACCGACTGCTGACACCATGAACTACCGACACCGACACCGCCGACTGCCGACACCACCGACTGCCGACACCACCGACTGCTGACACCATGAACTACCGACACCGACACCGCCGACTGCCGACACCACAGACTGCCGACACCGCCGACTGCCGACACCCTGAACTACCGACACCGACACCGCCGACTGCCGACACCACCGACTGCCGACACCACCGACTGCCGACACCGCCGACTGCCGACTGCCCACACCGCCGACTGCCGACACCCTGAACTACCGACACCGCCGACTGCCGACACCACAGACTGCCGACACCGCCGACTGCCGACACCCTGAACTACCGACACCGACACCGCCGACTGCCGACACCACCGACTGCCGACACCACCGACTGCCGACACCGCCGACTGCCGACACTGCAGACACCACCGACTGCCGACACCACCGACTGCCGACACCGCCGACTGCCGACACCGCCGACTGCCGACACTGCCGACACCACCGACTGCCGACACTGCCGACTGCCGACACTGCCGACACTGCCGACTGCCGACACCGCCGACTGCCGACACCACCGACTGCCGACACCGCCGACTGCCGACACTCCTGACACCACCGACTGCCGACACCACTGACTGCCGACACGATGAACTACCGACACCGCCGACTGCCGACACCGCCACCTGCCGACACCGACACCACCGACTGCTGACACCACCGACTGCCGACACCGACACCGCCGACTGCCGACACCGCCACCTGCCGACACCGACACCACCGACTGCCGACACCACCGACTGCCGACACCACCGACTGCCGACACCATGAACTACCGACACCGACACCGCCGACTGCCGACACCGCCACCTGCCGACACCGACACCACCGACTGCCGACACCGCCACCTGCCGACACCGACACCACCGACTGCCGACACCACCGACTGCCGACACCATGACTTACCGACACCGCCACCTGCCGACACCGACACCACCGACTGCTGACACCATGAACTACCGACTCCGACACCGCCGACACCGCCACCTGCCGACACCGACACCACCGACAGCTGACACCACCGACTGCTGACACCACCGACTGCCGACACTATGAACTACCGACACCGACACCACCGACTGCCGACACCGCCACCTGCCGACACCGACACCACCGACTGCCGACACCACCGACTGCCGACACCATGAACTACTGACACCGACACCGCCGACTGCAGACACCGCCACCTGCCGACACCGACACCACGGACAGCCGACACCACCGACTGCTGACACCATGAACTACCGACACCGACACCGCCGACTGCCGACACCACCGACTGCCGACACCGCCGACTTCCGACACCATGAACTGCCGACACCACCGACTGCCGACACCGCCGACTGCCGACACCATGAACTACCGACACCGCCGACTGCCGACACCACCGACTGCCGACACCGCCGACTGCCGACACCCTGAACTACCGACACCGACACCGCCGACTGCCGACACCACCGACTGCCGACACCACCGACTGCCGACACCACCGACTGCCGACACCATGAACTACCGACACCGACACCGCCGACTGCCGACACCGCCACCTGCCGACACCGACACCACCGACAGCCGACACCACCGACTGCTGACACCACCGACTGCCGACACCATGAACTACCGACACCGCCGACTGCCGACACCGCCACCTGCCGACACCGACATCACCGACTGCCGACACCATGAACTACTGACACCGACACCGCCGACTGCCGACACCGCCACCTGCCGACACCGACACCACGGACAGCCGACACCACCGACTGCTGACACCATGAACTACCGACACCGACACCGCCGACTGCCGACACCACCGACTGCCGACACCGCCGACTGCCGACACCCTGAACTACCGACACCGACACCGCCGACTGCCGACACCACCGACTGCCGACACTGCCGACTGCCGACACCCTGAACTACCGACACCGCCGACTGCCGACACCATGACTGCCGACACCACCGACTGCCGACACCGCCGACTGCCGACACCGCCGACTGCCGACACCGTGACTGCCGACACCGCCGACTGCCGACACCATGAACTACCGACACCGACACCGCCGACTGCCGACACCGCCGACTGCCGACACCACTGACTGCCGACACCGCCGACTGCCGACACCCTGAACTACCGACACCGACACCGCCGACTGCCGACACCATGACTGCCGACACCACCGACTGCCGACACCGCCGACTGCCGACACCGCCGACTGCCGACACCGTGACTGCCGACACCACCGACTGCCGACACTGCCGACACCGCCACCTGCCGACACCACCGACTGCTGACACCATGAACTACCGACACCGACACCGCCGACTGCTGACACCACCGACTGCCGACACCGCCGACTGCCGACACCATGAACTACCGACACCGACACCGCCGACTGCCGACACCGCCGACTGCCGACACCGTGACTGCCGACCCCACCGACTGCCGACACTGCCGACACCGCCACCTGCCGACACCGACACCACCGACTGCTGACACCATGAACTACCGACACCGACACCGCCGACTGCTGACACCACCGACTGCCGACACCGCCGACTGCCGACACCATGAACTACCGACACCGACACCGCCGACTGCCGACACCGCCACCTGCCGACACCGACACCACCAACAGCCGACACCACCGACTGCTGACACCATGAACTACCGACACCGACACCGCCGACTGCTGACACCACCGACTGCCGACACCGCCGATTGCCGACACCATGAACTACCGACACCGCCGCCTGCCGACACCGCCGCCTGCCGACACCACCGACTGCCGACACCGCCGCCTGCCGACACCGCCGACTGCCGACACCGACACCACCGACTGCCGACACCGCCGACTGCTGACACCACCGACTGCCGACACCACTGACTGCCGACACCACCGACTGCCGACACCACCGACTCCCGACACCACCGACTGCCGACACCGCCGACTGCTGACACCATGAACTACCGACACCGACACCGCCGACTGCTGACACCACCGACACCGACACCGCCGCCTGCCGACTGTTAATGTCAATAATTTCAACATCTCAGATCGCCCTCGGGAATCAAGGTAATATTTATTGCATATGCAAGAGAAATGAATTACACGTTCATGCAGCCTTTATCATTTCTAAGGAAAATACTTGTGGTACATGTTTTTTGTAAGCCCTGGACACCCCCCTTTCCTGTCTTAAAACATGCCCAGTCTCATGTATTTTCAACTTTATTCTGGACGTAACAGGAAAGGTGGAAGTGTCTGTTACAGACTGTTTATCTTACATATAACAATGGTTACAGGATACTGACTTGAAAACTCCCCAAGTCAACACAAAAAATACAGGATACATTCAAAACTGCACCTCTAAGCATATTATATTGCTGAGTAGATATTGCTGACTCCATATTATCACTATAACTTATTTCTAGGCCATGATAATCAAAATGGCGTCTTTCATAACTGACATTTAAAGTATAATTTCTCTAACATCTCCCTCCTTTTATACTAATAATGTCAATACTTCAAATATCCAGGTTATTTTATTTTACCAGGTATTATCATTTAGACAGATAAGTCCTTAGCGAGAGTTGTAAATTCATCATCAGGTTCCGAGTATAGTTCCGTGTCTCTCTGGAGGAGCATAGTTTTTGTTAAAGATGTGTCAATCAGTCTTTGAAGAATTCCCCTAATACAGGGAATGCAGCAACATCCACACAATGTAAGAACTGCGGCTGCCATGACAATAGAGATAAGCAAACTTTTTGCAAGATCACCCCATTTACCAAACCATTTTTCAAAAAGTCCTGTCAGGGGGTTCTCTACACCAGAGTTCTCAGCTAATTCTTCGGATAGCATTTGTAGGCCTTGTAAGGCTTTGGTGATACTTCCATCAGGTGCCGTATTGTTTGGAATAAAAGTGCAGCAGAAGGTGCCGAACATTTTGCATACCCCGCCCCTTTCTGCCAGCAACATATCCAACGCTATACGGTTCTGCCACGCTGTCAAAGAGGTGGCGTCCAATTGTGCTGCTATACCTTTGATAGCATCTCTGGTGTAATTCACAAACCTCTGCTGGTTGTAGTAGATGTAGTTTATCCAGTCGACGTTCTTGTTGGGCTGGACCCATATGAAGAGTGAGGTGAGTCCTGCTGTTATTTGATTCTGCGCTTTAATTCCATCTGGAACTCCTCGTGGAACACCTATTTCGTCTATATACACTTGGTTGTCAAATGATCCTTGTGGTGTTTCTGGCTTAATTCCTTTAAAAAAAAAGTATTTACCTGGTAGTTTCATTGATTTATCACTCATAGGAACTATATAAAAGGGAAGCAGCAATCGGGTAAGGGCACAACTACCCTCCCATCTAGGTGGCAGTCTGGGCCTTAGTCTCTTATCTCCACACAAACACCAAACATCAGCCAATTGCCGTTTCTGTTCCTGAAACCATTTTAGTTCATACTTAATGTCTGTAGTAAGGGTTGTAGTTGCACAGTATTCAGGGGATAGGGTGCCAACATTTGTACCATTACTGTCATTGTTAGAGAAACAAGTAAAATTTCCTGGTAATGCTTGTACTGAGGGGGGTATACTTTGCATCTTAGTCTTAGAGTAACTCTTTTCTCATTTACACATTCTGACCCAGTAATATTTTATGAAAACATTCTTATTATACAAGTCAAGTCTATTTCCTCTTCAGGGAGAGGAACGGTGGCTAGTTGTGGAATATAATAAGGTTTACCATACAACATTTCATACGGTGTTAGTCCTTTAGCAGTAGGGGTAATTCTTATACTCAACAATGCCATTGGCAAACACTAAACCCATTTATTTTTCCCTGTTTCCTTTAACAATTTTCTTAGTTTACTCTTTAAGGTACCATTGTCTCTCCACTGTGCCCACAGATTGTGGGTAGTAGACACAGTGTTTTTTAGGTCAATATTGTACCATTTACCAATTTGTTGTATTGTTCGGTTTACAAAATGGGAGCCGTTGTCACTGTAAATCACAGAGGGGATCCCATGAAATGGAATCACCTCTTTGATTAGTACTTTGGCTACTGACTGCCCATTTGGGTGTGTCATAGGAAAAGCTTCCGCCCACTTTATAAACAACAATAATCATGAAATCCATGCATATCGTGTGAAAGGGATAAGAGGGTTGTGGGAAATGACCTCTTAAGGGTCTTAGTGCACCTTGAGCATGGTATCTGTTACAAAGCGGACATGTGAGGCAAAAATTTCTAGAGTCATTTGTAAACCCATATGTTGTGAACACCTTATTGATCACCTGCACCATCCCTCCTTTTGAGATATGGGCTTGCCCATGGCTCAATAACGCAGCATATCTAAATAGTGATGTAGGTAAGATGGGTTTACCTTCTGTACTTGTGTATATACCATTGACCAGCGTTGCCCCTTTAGAAAACCACTTTTGTTTTTCACCTGCCGGTGATGTTTTCTGCATTTCTGATAACCATGTTTTATCAATAGCTTTCCGTACCTCACCATTTTCTTGGGGACCTGTATAGTATATGTGTGTTTTTTGCGGTCCTGTAGTAGCTTCCCTTGCAATCTTTGTCCGTTAGTGCATTCCCTAGAGTAATTGGATCTGTTCCCTTTCTGTGTGCTGTACATTTACAAATAGCCACTTGTGTTGGTTTCTGTACATTTTCTAGAAGGGCCAGGATAAGATCTCTATGTGAGATTGGTTTACCTGTGGACGTAATCATACCCCTATTTTTCCATTGCTGGGCAAATATGTGTATAGTAGAAAAAGCGTATTGGCTGTCTGTATAAATATTTATTTTCTTCCCTTCCCCTAGACTACAGGCCCTAGATAGGGCAATAATTTCAGCTTGTTGTGTAGAGTAGGAACTGGGAAGGGGTCTGGCTTCAATGACCTGGTCATGTGTTACTATAGCGTATGCCGTTTGATGTACCCCTTTATCGTCCTTTTTACAAGACCCATCAACACAAAAGGTAATGTCAGCATCTAGAAAGGGAACATCCGTGAGATCCTTCCTTACAATCTACAGTCTGATAAAAGGTTTTACTGTAATTGGGAAGGCTAAGTATAACCCACAATGAGGTGCTTTACCTTTGTAAATGCATCCTCTGCTTGCACATTCCACTGAATGGGATCTTTTGCAGCCATTAGTGAACCATAGATGAGATCAGAAAGAGGCTCCACCTCCATAGCATAATTTGCTATCCATGCTCTACAGACATTTGCCATGCCAAGAAATGACATCATTTCTTTTTGGTATGTGATTTGGGAACTTGAAGGGTGGCCTCTTTTCGGATCTCATCCAAATGTCTACCTTCTTGAGATAAAATGTAACCCAGGCATTTCACCTTTTCTTTCCACAGTTGTAATTTGTCTTTGCTGACCTTTTGACCTTGGTCTGCGAGGAAATGCATCAGAACCATGGTAATTTTACATACATTACTACCAGAATGTCATCCACATACAAGAGAATTTAACACACTGGGAGGTACAAACCGAGACAAATTATTGGACATTCTTTGTGAGAAGGTAGTTGGACTTTCACAATATCCCTGGGATAACCTAGTGTATGTGTACCTCTTTTTTTTTTTTTTCGTGTACATAAATGCAACCCAGAACTGACTGTCTTTGTGTAAGGGAATGAAAAAGAAGGATTACTGTTATCAATAACATAAAATACCTCGTTCTCTGGGTAGAGCTCGTTCAGGAGGACATGCATGTCTGGGACCACCGGGGCCCTCGGTAATACGGCCCCATTGACTGCCTGTAAATCCTGCACGAGTCTCCACCCATCTTTCTCTCCCTTATGCCTTCTATACCTCTGAATCCCTCTGGATTTTAGTTTCTCATCTGTCAGTTGGACCCAGTTCGTGATAAGTTCTCCTAGCTCATGCCATGATACCTTGGGATTCTGGGTGACCGAAACACAAGAACAGTATCCTGCCTGTATATTTGCCGAATAGGCTGTGGTAGGAGACAAGTAGCCACTCTATTTCCTTCCTTATCACAGTACAGACATTTTAAGTGAACTTCAGTGTTAGTGAGACTCATTAACTGTTTCTCATAGGACTTATCAGGCCCAGAGATCTTTCTGTAATACATGGTGCAATAGAGGTTTGTCTGGACCTTATACCTTTTCCTCACAGACTCTTTGTCAATTATTTCTGCCAGGATTTTGGGTATATTTAATCCCTCAGTTTGCAAATTCCAGGCTGTACCAGTATCAGGGCTCATTATCCACGGCTGTGATTTGTTTTTCACACAGCCGATGGGCTCTTAGACCTCCCTCCACTGGTACGCAGGGGCGGATCCAGGGGGGGGGCAACAGGGCAATTGCCCCCCCCGAAATAATAGCACACACACTCTTAATGTAACTGTCTCCTGCGCTCCGCTGCCGGCCCGAGTCTCTCTCACATGTGCCGATCAGCGGCGCCGAGAGAGAGACTCGCGTGTGGTATGTACGGGTGGCGGCGGCGGTCACTGACACTGAAGGTGGGTGGAGCCTCTTCCCTGCTCTGCACTCGTTGCTAGACGCCAGGCGGCCCTGGCATTAGCAACGAGTGACGTCACGGTCAGTCACACTCACACTGCAGTGAGTGAGTGAGTCACGGCGTCACGTCGGAGGTCGGACTCGAGTCTCTCAGAGCCGACCGACGTGACAGTGTGACAGGGCCTGGAGCGGGCGGCTGCTGTGTGACTGAGGCTGAGCGAGGCAGCGAGCAGGCAGGTGTTGAAGCCGCTCCCCTTCTGATAATGTGACTGAAGGGACGTTGCGTCGCGGCCATCTTGGTACTCCCGCACTTGTCCACAGTAAGCCTAGTGTTTGTAAGTCGGCAAGCGGACATCTTTATACACCCACCAGAGTCTTGCTTATCATAGTTATTTTCAACAGTAAACTCAACTTATATTTCACTAAATAAGCTGAGTTTACTATTAAAAATAACTGTGAAAAGCAAGACTCCGGTGGGTGTATAAAGATGTCTGCTTACCGACTTCTAACTCTAGTCTTACTGCTGACAAGTGAGGGTGTACCAAGATGGCCGCAATGCAACATGCTTTTGCATGCATGTTCTGATGAGTTACAATATCTCTCACTGCCCGCCCTCACTCTAGGACACATCCACTGGCAACTTGGCAAGTGACAATCCGCATGTTGTGGCAGGCGACATTGGCAAGTGACAATCCGCATGTTGTGGCAAGCGACATTGGCAAGTGACAATCTGCATGTTGTGGCAGGCGACATTGGCAAGTGACAATCCGCATCTTGTGGCAGGCGACATTGGCAAGTGACAATCCGCATCTTGTGGCAGGCGACATTGGCAAGTGACAATCCGCATCTTGTGGCAGGCGACATTGGCAAGTGACAATCCGCATCTTGTGGCAGGCGACATTGGCAAGTGACAATCCGCATGTTGTGGCAGGCGACATTGGCAAGTGACACGCTGCATCTGGTGGCAGGCGACGGTAGCAAGTGACACGCTCAGGGCTCCCAATGATTCTGCATTATGGTGAGTTGAACGATTTCATTTTACATTACAATGTAATAATATAAATAATGCGCCTCAATCATCCTGACACCACATCAACCATGGTGCTGTTATGATTGAAGCGCCAACACCAGCCATTGCCCGACAAATTGCCCGCAAAATTTTATGGCAGTGCCCCTCCCGAGACTAGGCTCTGGATCCGCCCCTGCTGGTACGACAGAAATATCAAGAGCGTGCAACATGTCTCTACCCAACAAATTAACAGGACATTTAGTCATAATGACAATTTTACACTGAGCCTATTTACCTGTCTGTGTATCTTCCACAGTAAGGCCTTCAGACATGACCTCCTGGTGCATCAACCCATTTTGCAGATTTTACATATACTACACCTTTTTCTTTACCTTTTTCATATCCAGCGGGTGTATTAGGGTCCTACAAGCCCCAGTATCACAGAGAAATGTTAGCCATCTACCCTTCACAACCAAGATTATTTCTGACTTGACTTTAGCATGCAAACAAGTTTCAACAGCGCACACATCCAAAATTTCAGATTCTTTCTCATCATTTTCTTCTGTATCTCTCTCTCTGCAGACATACCAACATCTTCATGCATCTTCCTCTCTGTTTGACCTACATTCTTTTGCCAAGTGACCTCTTTTACCTCACAGGAAACACTCCCCTCTCTCTTTTTTTTTTTTTTTTTTTTTCATAGTCCTGAATGCGGGGCCTTGTTCAGGTGTTTCCTATCCTTCTGTTCTCCTTCTCAATGACATACACATCATTACCTTCATCTACATAAACACTTTCCCTTTCTTTACTCTCTTTTTTGATTGGAAGTGCCGCTCAGCATGCCTCGCATACTCTATCAGCCCTTGTAGTCTGCAGATCCTATGGTTGATCATGTGTTTGATAACAAACTTGATATAGGGGCAAACAGCCCCTTCAAGATTGCATCCTTTAGCTGTTGCTCATATGTACTATCGTTTACTTGATTTACTGGGACTTCTATTCCTGAGTGATTATTGAAAATCTCCCTCATCCTAACAATGAAATTGTCCACTGTTTCCTCTTCTCCCTGCACACACTGATTTATAATGGACCAGTCGGCTCGACGTATCCATCTATTCTCTATCCTTGCTATAAGAGCATTCCTCCTGTTTTCTAGTGCTGCATCATCATGAGGCAACACAACTCCCTGATTGTTTAATCCTCTCCAATCTCCCACTACATGATGCCAGTCGGGACCCAGGATCTGTCTGGTGACCTGCTCTATTTCCCTCCCAATAAGATGATAGTTAGCAATCATTCCCATGATACCATCCCTGATTTAAGCTATGTTCACCTTGGGATGTGGTACCCCTTAGGTAGTTTTTTTAACATCCTCAGGGGTCCAGGGGCGATAGACCATCATAGAGTTGGGGACTACTATACCTCCTACATTTTGTCCTGCCCTAGGTTTGGGAACTTCAATTAGTGGAAATTCTTCCTCTCCACATTCTGTTTGTTCCCCAGCTGAGGGGGATATCAATTGGTTCACCAGGTCCCCGAAAAATTTGTAATAGTTGCTGTAAAGGGGGTCCCTTGTGGACTCCTCTGGACAGCGAGAGTCATTTTGAGAGGGGGTTTAGCTGCAGCCATAAGAGAATCGGTTGCATCTGCGGGTGACCCAGGTGACCACGGGGGAACAACAAACAGTGGAGAGTCAGGTTGCATTTGGTTTGTTACGTTTTGTTCAGTCAATACTTGCTGAACTAAACGTCAGAGGATGGTCATATTATTGTCCTCCTCTTTTGTTCAAAAACATAGTCTTTTTATGGTTTTCTGAATTTAACCTATGGTTAGCCTCCTCAAGCCATTTCTTTGCCTGGGGAAGGCCTAATTTCTTCTGTTTTCTTATTTTCATGCCGGCATCATTTTTAAGCTTTCTTCACAGTATTACACAATAATCCTTATTTAAAAACGCATCAAAATCATACTTTGTTTTCCACATTTAAAGAAATGTCACATTCTCTTTGTCTAGACTACACATATACTTAACATCTTCATTCACACCAACAGATTTTCCATGGATCATACCTACTTTGTTTATCGTGCACACGGAGCTCTTTTTTTGTTAATGTCTTCTCACAATGACACAACACACGCACACAGTATCTTATCACTTGCAATCACTCACAGACTTTCTAGTCATGATATATCACTTCTAGATTACTGATCTTGTGTATTGCTAAAACACTGGTGTCTTAGAGAATTACAGAATTACGAGGAGACTGAGTTCTCCTGACTGTTCTCTTATCATTACTTAATACTTCACTAACTTGTAGAGAGCATTTACAGAATTACGAGGAAACTGAATTCTCCCGACTGTTCTTTCATCCTATCAAAACATTTAATATTTCAGTCATTGATCCAAGGGTATTTATGTGCCTGCTCAGGATTAATACAACATATGAGGCTGGCATGAACACTGCGGTCCGCCAAATGTCCTCTGTTTGTTACCTGGAAATCTATCAGGCCACACCCTTGTATCAACGGAGGGGGGGGGGTTCTTTAGGTTTTGATCTAGGAGTATTTATGTGTCCCCAAGGGATTTTCTGCAGTTTACAAGGCTGTCAAACCGACAAATTTCCTTTATCTGCACCCGGATATTAGTATGGGACCATACCCCTATATCAAATGACAATTAACCAGAAGAAACAAACAAGAACACACAAGAGAGAGAACACCCGCAGTGCTCGACTGCCGCCAGGTCGCCCTGAGCGCGTCTTCCCAAAACGCGGGCTAGTCACTAGGTCTGCCCATCCAGGATGGCCACAGACGGATCTATACGGGGAATACGTGACCACTTATTTCCCCTCAACAAGAGTAAAGCAGATAGGACAGAAACAGATAAACATTCGATCAATCTCTATATTGTATGTATATATTCAAATCCCTTATTCATCAAATTCCTAATCAAGTCTAACACAAAAGGTTAATAATAAAATAAAAATAAAAATCTTACCTTGTCCCGAGAGCGGTCTCTTGTGCTGATCCGGTAAGTCGCTGCCCGGGAGGCACTAGTTCAGCGGACCGGCCTCTTTTTAACATCTAATTTGAGATGGAGGACTTACAGTTTTGCCGTACGGTCATCGGTCACTGTTGGCCAGTGCGTCTCGGGGAATTGGACTCCCGGCTCTTCGAAGGACCAAATTTGTTAATGTCAATAATTTCAACATCTCAGATCGCCCTCGGGAATCAAGGTAATATTTATTGCATATGCAAGAGAAATGAATTACACGTTCATGCAGCCTTTATCATTTCTAAGGAAAATACTTGTGGTACATGTTTTTTGTAAGCCCTGGACACCCCCCTTTCCTGTCTTAAAACATGCCCAGTCTCATGTATTTTCAACTTTATTCTGGACGTAACAGGAAAGGTGGAAGTGTCTGTTACAGACTGTTTATCTTACATATAACAATGGTTACAGGATACTGACTTGAAAACTCCCCAAGTCAACACAAAAAATACAGGATATATTCAAAACTGCACCTCTAAGCATATTATATATATTGCTGAGTAGATATTGCTGACTCCATATTATCACTATAACTTATTTCTAGGCCATGATAATCAAAATGGCGTCTTTCATAACTGACATTTAAAGTATAATTTCTCTAACACCGACACCGCCGACTGCCGACACCATGACTGCCGACACCGCCGCCTGCCGACACCACCGACTGCCGACACCGCCGCCTGCCGACACCACCGACTGCCGACACCATGACTGCCGACACCGCCGCCTGCCGACACCACCGACTGCCGACACCGACACCGCCGACTGCCGACACCGCCGACTGCCGACACCGCCGACTGCTGACACCACCGACTGCCGACACCACTGACTGCCGACAGCACCGACTGCCGACACCGCCGACTGCTGACACCATGAACTACCGACACCGACACCGCCGACTGCCGACACCGCCGACTGCCGACACCATGACTGCCGACACCGCCGCCTGCCGACACCACCGACTGCCGACACCACTGACTGCCGACACCGCCGACTGCCGACAGCGCCGACTGCCGACACCGCCGACTGCCGACACCACCGACTGCCGACACCACCGACTGCCGACACCACCGACTGCCGACACCACCGACTGCCGACACCACCGACTGCTGACACCGTGACTGCTGACACTGCCGACACCACCGCCTGCCGACACCGTGACTGCTCACACCATGAACTGCCGACACCACCGACTGCCGACTCCGCCGACTGCCGACACCATGAACTGCCGACACCGCCTACTGCCGACACCACCGACTGCTGACACCACCGACTGCCGACACCGCCGACTGCCGACACCGCCGACTGCCGACACCGTGACTGCCGACACCGCCTACTGCCGACACCGACACCACCGACTGCCGACACCACCGACACCACCGACTGCTGACACCACCGACTGCCGACACCACCGACACCACCGACTGCTGACACCGCCGACTGTCGACACCACCGACTGCCGACACCACCGACTGCTGACACCACCGACTGCTGACACCACCGACTGCTGACACCACCGACTGCCGACACCACCGACTGCTGACACCGTGACTGCTGACACTGCCGACACCACCGACTGCCGACACCGTGACTGCCGACACCACCGACTGCCGACACCACCGCCTGCCAACACCATGACTGCTGACACCACCGACTGTCATGTTTCGTACACACGAGCGGACTTCTCCTCGGACTGAACTCCGAAGGACTTTGACGGATTTCCGACGAAACGGACTTGCCTACACACGATCCCACCAAAGTCCGATCGTTTTGAACATGATGACGTACGACGGGACTAGAATAAGGAAGTTGATAGCCAATAGCTGCCCTAGCGTCGTTTTCGATCCGTCGGACTAGCATACAGACGAACGGATTTTTCAATAGGAACTGAGTCCATTGGAAAGATTTCATGTTCTATTTCGAAGGTTCGTCAGATTTTTAGACAGAAAAGGTCCGATGAAGCCCACACACGATCGAATTGTCCGGATTCGTTCCGTCGGACCTTTGATGCCGATCGTGTGTACGCGGAATAAGTCGCTGTTTTATGTCTTTAATGTGGGCAGAACCTATATAATGAAAGTTCAGACTTTTAATAAAATGTAATCCTGTAAGGCTGCGGCCTTCGCTGTGTGTTTGTTATTGTCGGCTTGTACTGCATGCAGATAACAGATGTGTGAGTGCGCCGGCATGCCAAAATCACCGCAAGCTTTACTAGAGAGTCTTACTCCTCTCGCTGGAAGATTCCAATATAGAATGTAGTCAGAGAAGAGTCATCACTATGGAACAATACGGATTACAAAGCATAGCGACTCCCCGTCATTTCTATGTACTGTATTGTCCCTCTAGTACCCAACATCACTGACATCATATCTGTGAGACGATCCAAAGGGATTGTGGGATAAGTAGTTCCTCAGAATAACAATGGCTCCGTATGACTATGCACCCGGACTACATGTCCCAGGGATCTTTGCTATCATCTGAGACGCTACGGTCTCTTCCTCCTGGGCCTGGTGTGTGACGGACCTCTCTGTTCAGAGATGGCGAGATCATGGCCTACCACGCGATGTAAGACCTCCCAACCCGCCGAGGAAGGGCTCCTCCCTGCTTGATGATCATCAGACATCTAAAGTCCAACATTGCGCGCTTCAGGGCTGTGAATCGGATGATCGCCGCGAGTGGAACCGCTGCAAGGACACCTCTTCGGGAACCGCTGTTCAGAAGGCATTGAATTGGTCTGGTCGTTGGTGAGAGGGCAACTGCCCACCTTTACAAACCTTTCTTGGTTGCTTCCCTGGGACACTGTATATAGACACCATTCCAAGAAATACCATTGCCTTGTTGCTGCACCTCATTGGATATAGTTAACGAGCTCCGACTGCCAGTGAAGACCATCAGGCCTGCAACTGGGACAATACTGTCATTACTACTTAAAGGGCCCTCATACCGTTCTTGTTTAATTGATCGCTCTTTAAGATTGAATAGGCCGGCCTGGGTTTCCACTTTAGAAGTCTTGCCAGAACCAATGCTTATCCTTTTAGGTTATGCTCAAGTGGTGCTCCATTCTACATATCTGTATATAATATATTGTTATCTTCTGATTGTCCTCACTTGTATTATAGAGGAGGAATCCTTCTTCTGAACAAGGACTGTTATCCAAAGTTCAGCTGATTTATTACCTCCTTTGTGCAACAAAATCTTTCTTGAGTTTTTCAGTAAATGTTACTAGAATATAAATTCATTGAGTGCTCTGACTTTAAGGTGGTGCAAAGATGTCTGAACCCAGAGTGTCAGGTGGGTTGGAATCTTCCCAGGGTCTTGACAGTGCACATGAGCAGGTAGGTCCAAGCAGTCCCCAAGGGGGCAACTACATGAGGAGGACTCCTCTCCTTCCTCTATAACTCTCCTCTCCTGAAATACTCTGATATAAGAATTACAGTGGGGACGGAAAGTATTCAGACCCCCTTACATGACGACTGGTTGCAATTGAGGGAAAGATGAATGCGGCCAAGTACAGGGATATCCTGGAGGAAAACCTTCTCCAGAGTGCTCAGGACCTCAGACTGGGCCGAAGGTTTACCTTCCAACAAGACAATGACCCTAAGCACACAGCTAAAATAATGAAGGAGTGGCTTCACAACAACTCCGTGACTGTTCTTGAATGGCCCATCCAGAGCCCCGACTTAAACCCAATTGAGCATCTCTGGAGAGACCTAAAAATGGCCGTCCACCAACGTTTACCATCCCCCCTGACAGAACTGGAGAGGATCTGCAAGGAGGAATGGCCGAGGATCCCCAAATCCAGGTGTGAAAAACTTGTTGTATCTTCCCAAAAAGACTCATCAAAAGGGGCTTCTACTAAATACTGAGCAAAGGGTCTGAATACTTAGGAGCATGTGAGATTTCAGGTTTTCTTTTTATATAAATCTGCAAAAATTTCAACAATTCTGTGTTTTTCTGTCAATATGGGGGGCTGTGTGTACAATATGGGGTGCTGTGTGTACAATATGGGGTTCCTGTGTGTACAATATGGGGGGATGTGTGTACAATATGGGGTGTTGTGTGTACAATATGAGGTGCTGTGTGTACAATATGGGGTGCTGTGTGTACAATATGGGGTGCTGTGTGTACAATATGGGGGGCTGTGTGTACAATATGGGGGGATGTGTGTACAATATGGAGTGCTGTGTGTACAATGTGGAGTGCTGTGTGTACAATATGGGGAGCTGTGTGTACAATATGAGGTGCTGTGTGTACAATATGGGGTGCTGTGTGTACAATATGGGGTGCTGTGTGTACAATATGGGGGGCTGTGTGTACAATATGAGGTGCTGTGTGTACAATATGAGGTGCTGTGTGTATAATATGGGGTGCTGTGTGTACAATATGGGGTGCTGTGTATACAATATGGGGTGTTGTGTGTACAATATGGGGTGCTGTGTGTACAATATGGGGTGCTGTGTGTACAATATGGGGGGCTGTGTGTACAATATGGGGTGCTGTGTATACAATATGGGGTGTTGTGTGTACAATATGGGGTGCTGTGTGTACAATATGGGGTGCTGTGTGTACAATATGGGGGTGCTGTGTGTACAATATGGGGTGCTGTGTGTACAATATGGGGGGCTGTGTGTACAATATGGGGTGCTGTGTGTACAATATGGGGTGCTGTGTGTATAATATGGGGTGCTGTGTGTACAATATGGGGTGCTGTGTGTACAATATGGGGTGCTGTGTGTACAATATGGGGTGCTGTGTGTACAATATGGGGTGCTGTGTGTACAATATGGGGTGCTGTGTGTATGATATGGGGGTGCTGTGTGTACAATATGGGGTGCTGTGTGTACAATATGGGGTGCTGTGTGTACAATATGAGGTGCTGTGTGTACAATATGGAGTGCTGTGTGTACAATATGGGGTGCTGTGTGTACAATATGGGGGGCTGTGTGTACAATATGGGGGTGCTGTGTGTACAATATGGGGGCTGTGTGTACAATATGGGGGGCTGTGTGTACAATATGGAGTGCTGTGTGTACAATATGAGGTGCTGTGTGTACAATATGGGGGGCTGTGTGTACAATATGGGGTGCCGTGTGTACAATATGGGGGGCTGTGTGTACAATATGGGGTGCTGTGTGTACAATATGGGGAGCTGTGTGTACAATATGGGGTGCTGTGTGTACAATATGGGGTGCTGTGTGTACAATATGGGGGGCTGTGTGTACAATATGGGGGGCTGTGTGTACAATATGGGGTGCCGTGTGTACAATATGGGGTGCCGTGTGTACAATATGGGGTGCCGTGTGTACAATATGGGGGGCTGTGTGTACAATATGGGGTGCTGTGTGTACAATATGGGGAGCTGTGTGTACAATATGGGGTGCTGTGTGTACAATATGGGGTGCTGTGTGTACAATATGGGGGGCTGTGTGTACAATATGGGGGGCTGTGTGTACAATATGGGGTGCCGTGTGTACAATATGGGGTGCCGTGTGTACAATATGGGGTGCCGTGTGTACAATATGGGGGGCTGTGTGTGTAATATGGGGGGCTGTGTGTACAATATGAGGTGCTGTGTGTACAATATGGGGTGCTGTGTGTACAATATGGGGGGCTGTGTGTATAATATGGGGGGCTGTGTGTACAATATGAGGTGCTGTGTGTACAATATGGGGTGCTGTGTGTACAATATGGGGGGCTGTGTGTATAATATGGGGGGCTGTGTGTACAATATGAGGTGCTGTGTGTACAATATGGGGGGCTGTGTGTACAATATGGGGTGCCGTGTGTACAATATGGGGTGCCGTGTGTACAATATGGGGTGCCGTGTGTACAATATGGGGGCTGTGTGTGTAATATGGGGGGCTGTGTGTACAATATGGGGGGCTGTGTGTACAATATGAGGTGCTGTGTGTACAATATGGAGTGCTGAGTGTAAAATATGGGGGGCTGTGTGTATACAATATGGGGTGCTGTGTGTACAATATGGGGGGCTGTGTGTACAATATGAGGTGCTGTGTGTACAATATGGGGTGCTGTGTGTAAAATATGGGGGGCTGTGTGTATACAATATGGGGTGCTGTGTGTACAATATGGGGTGCTGTGTGTACAATATGGGGGGCTGTGTGTACAATATGGGGTGCTGTGTGTACAATATGGGGGGCTGTGTGTACAATATGGGGGGCTGTGTACAATATGGGGGGCTGTGTGTACAATATGGAGTGCTGAGTGTACAATATGGGGGCTGTGTGTACAATATGGGGTGCTGTGTGTACAATATGGGGTGCTGTGTGTACAATATGAGGTGCTGTGTGTACAATATGGGGTGCTGTGTATACAATATGGGGTGCTGTGTGTACAATATGGGGTGCTGTGTGTACAATATGGGGTGCTGTGTGTACAATATGGGGTGCTGTGTGTACAATATGGGGGGCTGTGTGTACAATATGGGGAGCTGTGTGTACAATATGGGGGGCTGTGTGTACAATATGGGGTGCCGTGTGTACAATATGGGGGGCAGTGTGTACAATATGGGGGGCTGTGTGTACAATATGGGGTGCTGTGTGTACAATATGGGGAGCTGTGTGTACAATATGGGGTGCCGTGTGTACAATATGGGGGGCAGTGTGTACAATATGGGGGGCTGTGTGTACAATATGGGGGGCTGTGTGTACAATATGGGGGGCTGTGTGTACAATATGGGGTGCTGTGTGTACAATATGGGGTGCTGTGTGTACAATATGGGGGGCAGTGTGTACAATATGGGGGGCTGTGTGTACAATATGGGGTGCTGTGTGTACAATATGGGGAGCTGTGTGTACAATATGGGGTGCTGTGTGTACAATATGGGGTGCTGTGTGTACAATATGGGGGGCTGTGTGTACAATATGGGGTGCTGTGTGTACAATATGGGGAGCTGTGTGTACAATATGGGGTGCTGTGTGTACAATATGGGGTGCTGTGTGTACATTAATGAGGAAAAAAATGAACTTAAATGATTTTAACAAATGGCTGCAATATAACGAAGAGTGAACAATTGAAGGGGGTCTGAATACTTTCCCTCCCCACTGTATATTTCTGTTATTTTCCTATATGTTATACATAATGCAGCCACTGGGGGTCAGTAGAGATTTGCTCACAGTTGGTTCTCACTAAACCCCTTGATGGCTCCCAAATACTCTGTAAATGTCACCGGGCGCGTGCCGTTAGAAAAGCATTTGAGTGAAAATAAATAATGGCGGATGGAGACATTGTCCAGGACAAGCACAAGGTGTAATCTTTCCAACAAGAATTCATTTTACAGAAAAACACTGAAAATCACAGCCCCGGGGGGGGGGGCTCCTCACTTCGGAAAATTGTTTTGTAAGTTTAATCGATGGAGAACGTTACTTTTTGGCACAAGGAAAAAGGAAAGAGAGAAAAAAGCTAAAAAAAAAAAGAGAACCATTTAAACACCAAAGCTGCCCACAGATGACAGCCGACTGTAAAATTTCCTGTTTAGAGTGGAAAAAATAATTGCGTTGTTATTGCCTTGGAATTTTCCTAAAGAAGCACTCCGGTCTAAAGAAAGCTCTATCATTAAATGTAATGGCCACGTCTGTCATAGAACCCGATGCTGCTAGAGTAATGTGTTGTCAGTGCCCGGCCTGCTTTGAGATGACGGCCCTCCTCTGGTCACAGTTGTGTCTTGGTAAGGAGACAAAATGGTGGAATTCAGATCCTTACTGGGAGCTCCTCCAATTTTATGTTCTTCTTTCACTGTACTTAGGAACTTGCTGGATCTTGGCCAACAATGGTGGATTTTCATGTGGTTTACCAGCTTAGAAGGGGCCGGTGTGGGATGTGATGGAGGAGGGGTAGGGATACCCTCCTTAGGACTGCTGTCCTGAGACATATCCTAAATTCTCTGTGCCAACCAGGCTGCGGAGAGAGGAGACACAAAGCCAGGGCAGTCATAACAAAGAAAGACATGTAAGTGCTGAATTTCTTTCTTCATCATCTATCTACCTTAACTGACCACCACTGACCACATCCCCCTCTACCTCATCCACCCAACTTCAATGACCACCATTGACCACATCCCCCTCTATGTCATCATCCACCCAACTTCATTGACCACCACTGACCACATCCCCCTCTACCTCATCATCCACCCACCTTCAATGACCACCACTGACCACATCCCCCTCTACCTCATCATCCATCTACCTTCACTGGCCACCACTGACCACATCCCCCTCTATGTCATCATCCATCTACCTTCACTGTCCACATCCCCCTCTACCTCATCATCCATCTACCTTCACTGGCCACCACTGACCACATCCCCCTCTATGTCATCATCCATCTACCTTCACTGGCCACCACTGTCCACATCCCCCTCTACCTCATCATCCATCTACCTTCACTGGCCACCACTGACCACATCCCCCTCTACCTCATCATCCACCCACCTTCAATGACCACCACTGACCACATCCCCCTCTATGTCATCATCCACCCAACTTCAATGACCACATCACCCTCTACCTCATCATCCATCTACCTTCACTGGCCACCACTGACCACATCCCCCTCTACCTCATCATCCACCCACCTTCAAAGACCACCACTGACCACATCCCCCTCTACCTCATCATCCATCCACCTTCAATGACCACCACTGACCACACCCCCCCTCTACCTCAACATTCACCCAACTTTTTTTTCTAATTCATTACTTTTTTTATTAAGAAAATACATTTGTTTTCCATTCTTATAACACCATTGCTCAAATCGTGTACATTTCATAGTGTAAAGGGCAGAAGAAAAGAAAAAATAAGGGAACCAACCATACTTTCTCCATTATCTCCCCAACCCTTCCTCTTCCCTCCTCTTTCCCCTTGCGTTCCTCTCATTCATCTTACATTCTCACCCTTTCTTCCTTAGTCACATCTATATGTTCCAGAATGTTCCAAATCCAGCCATTGCTTCCATATTTTTTCAAATTTCTTATAATTATCCCTCTTCTTTATATATATATATATATATATATATATATATATATATATAATATATATATATCTCCTTCATCCATCCAACTTCAATGACCACCACTGTCCACATCCCTCTCTACCTCATCATCCACCCACCTTCAATGACCACCACTGACCACACCCCCCTCTACCTCATCATCCACCCACCTTCAATGACCACCACTGATCACATCCCCCTCTACCTCATCATCTATCTACTGTCACTGGCCACCAGTGACCACATCCCCCTCTACCTCATAATCCATCTACCTTCACTGGCCACATCACCCTCTACCTCATCATCCACCCATCTTCAATGACCACCACTGTCCACATCCCTCTCTACCTCATCATCCACCCACCTTCAATGACCACCACTGACCACATCCCCTCTACCTCATCATCCACCCACCTTTAATGACCACCACTGACCACATCCCCTCTACCTCATCATACTCCACCCACCTTCAATGACCACTACTGACCACTCCCTCTTTTCTTCATTATCCACCCACCGTTGTCAGCCACTCGCCTCCAACTCATCATCTACCTACCTTTTTTGGCTATCACTGACCACCCCTCCTCTTCTTCATCATCCTCCCACCTTCATCAGAAACCCCCATCAAGCCCCTCTCTTCTTCATCATCCACCTACCTTCATCGGCCACCACCAAAAACTCCCTTTCTTTTTTACCATTTATCCACCTTCGTCGGCAACCACTGACTACCTCCTCTGTTTTTCAAAATTCATTCACCTTCATTGGCCACCACCAACTACTCATCCATTTTCATCATCCACCACCTCCCTACTTCATCATCCACCCACTTTCATCGACCACTAAAAGACAACCCCCTCTATACTTCATCATCTATCACCCCTTCCTTTCTTCTTCATCCACCCACATTTATCGACCACCCCCTCTCTTTTTAATTATCCACCCCCCTTCATCATCCACCACTGACCACCCCTCTCTTCTTCATCATCCTCCCACACTCGCTCCACCCCTTTCTTCTTCATCACTTACCCACCTTCATCAGACACCACCATCCACCCCCTACCTTCTTCATCATCCACCCACATTCATCGGCCACCACTGACCACCCTTTCTCTTCATTATCCACCCCCCTTCATCAACCACCACCAATCAGCCACCCCATTCTTTATCATCCACCCACATTCATCAGCTACCGCCAACCACCTCCTCACTTCTTCAGCATCCACCCTAGACCACTCCCTCTCTTCTTCATTATCCACCCCCTTCATCAATGACCACCGATCAGCCTCCTCATTCTTCATTATTCACTCACCTTCATCAGACACCACTGTCCACCCACTCTCTTCTTCTTCATCCACCCCCCCTTCATCAACCACCACCAACCAGCCCCCCCCCCCCCATTCTTTATCATCAACTCACCTTCATCAGCCACCACTGTCCACCCCCTCTCTTCTTTTTCATCCACCACCAACCAGCCCCCCCCCCTTCTTTATCATCAACCCACATTCATCGGCCATCGCCAACCACCTCCACATTCATCAACCACCCCTCTCTCCTTCGCCATCCAAAAGATTTTGTGGTTGTGTTAGAAGGTCAGATCAGAATTTAGTGGATTCCCTTAGAGGGAAAATGCCTTCAATACAGAAATCTTAAAATTTAATCCTCAACTTTTTGTCATTTTTAGGATTATTTACGATAGAGACTTTTGTATAAGTTTTTCTGCTGACTTGCATTTGCAGGAAGGTACACATTCTAAACTCAGTACAGACAGGGCCCCCCCCTCCCGATACATTCCAGACCTGATCGATCAATATTCTCTGCTGGTGAAGACTGGTACACAACACGAACATTATTGGTGGAGCCGAAGAATATCTACCCGTGTCCTCAGCGAAAACAAGCCTATTGACAGACTAAACTTCTCAGAGATTAATTGATGCCGGAAGGTAGCAATTCAAACAGTAGTTGCAAGTCGATGTCTAATCCATTGACACATCCTAACATTGTATTAAAGCATTACTTTGTGTAAAGAGAACCTATCACCAGACCATTCATATCAACATAAGATTATACTGTATAGGACAATTGACAAGTCCAATTTTTTAGCAAGAAGTTGATATTAAATTAAAATATTAATGCTTATTTGAGGTTTGAGTGATTTGATTTGCATATGCTATGTATGATATAAATTGTGCCCTATTTTTTGTCGTTATCTTGGATGGATTTGACTATTTGTACCCTTAAATTTTAAAGAAAATTCTCATTATAAGTTGAGAAACTGTCTGCATTTTTTTTGGATAAGTAACATTTGGGATATAAATGAGAAGATGGCATAAGTGAATTCCTCTTTATCTGAGTGAAAATGATTCACTGCCCCCCCCCCCCTCCTTTGTGCCTCCCGGGCCTTGCAGATAAGGTGCCCATTAAATACTTTTGACAAACCTTACTGATGCCCCAGGTCACAGGAGCAAACCGGGATGTCCAAGAGGCGAAGTCTGAAGGCCACACTTGACCACCAAGACCACCACTGGAAGAACACTGCTGAAGACCAACCTCTAGACTAACCTTCAAGTGGTCCAACTTCCTCTGAACTTGGCTTATATTATATAAGAAAGTTCTCAATATAAGTTAAGATACTGTCTTCATTTTTTTTTTGATAAGTAACATTTGGGGATAGAAATGATGATAAGATGGCAGGAGTGAATCCTTCTTTTTCTGTGTGAAAATAACTCATTGACCCTCTTCTCCAGGCCTTCTGGGCCTTTGCATATAAGATGCCCATTAAATACTTTTGGCAAATCAGGATGTCTAAGAGGCAAAGTCTGAAGGCCACCACTGGAAGAACACTGCTGTAGACCAACCTCTAGACTAGTCTTCATGTGGTCCGACCTCCTCTGAACTTGGCTTGTATTACCAATATTAAACAATTCGCTAAATTCAATAAAACCTTGTGAACTGCCATGTCCCCACTCTGTGCTCTTATTGTGGTCGATTAGAAGAGAAATGCGCCTTGACAAAGGGCGCTCCATATTACGCTCATAGCTCCGAGAACAAAAACGAGCTATGCTGAGAATGGAGCTCCAATTATCTAACACAGCATGCAATTTTATTTTTTTGCGGTTTTTGGGACGCACATTAGAAAAAAAATGATTTCAGTGCAACATCAGTCCAAACCACAATTAGTATTTTGGAAACATTTAATTCAATTTTCTGTGTGTGTTAGTCTAGTCAAAAAAATAATCAGGTGAGAATAATTGGAACGTCTGAGGAAAATGCGCCCAGTTCCTCCAAATAAGGAGCTCAAGAGGAGCGACAATCAGGGAATTTACCAAAGACAAAAAAAAAATCTGAATTTAAATCAAACAACCTGAAATGTTATCTTATACAGAAATTAAATATAACATTAGAGTTTCTGTAATTAATGTAACTTTCAGGATATATTATTCAAACAGAAAATCAATCATTATCGCTTCTATTAATTATAGCTGAATTCTAAAGGAGACCACAAAGGCAAAATTATACCGTAAATTAAAAAAAATGTAAAATAGAAAACTATATGGTAAAATTGTATATTATCTTAAAGTATATATATATATATTTATTTTTTTTAAACAAATAAATATATACACTTTTCTATAATATACATTTTACTATACCATATAGTTTTCTGTTTTACATTTGTATATATTTTAACAGGGGGGTTTCACTTTTTATTTTCTCACTGGTTCCCTTTAAACCTATTTAGATTAGTCGAATTTCAGATATGATAAACATTCCCTCCCCCCCGTGTCTTCCTAATTGAGCGTACCGTAGGTCAGATGAACAATGTATATATATATATATATATATATATAAATATATTTTGTTTAATTCCTCCCACACATCGTATATTGCAGTCTTCTTCAACCTGCAAATATGTTACATTCGGGGAGGATTATAATAAGAGTTTTATGGGAAGCGTTCTCGGCGACAGATCATCCAACGTAACATGTGAGATTTATCAACGACATCCAAACAGTTCCACCAAACTAAGCGCTAAACCAATTAAGCCGAAATCTGGGGCCTTTCATTTATATCCAGGGAAATTGTAAGACAATTTTTTAATTAGCAGATTGGCTTGGAGATTAGTCTGTTATATACATTAAACACGCTGTATATGAGGGCTAAGCTGGAGATGAGGATTTTACACCTGTAGTTTCCAAACATTTGAACCTTCTCTGAAGGACACGAATAATACAGAATTATTTCTCTCATCATAAATAGAAAGGGGAAGACCGTGTTTATATTCTGTAAAGAAAAATTAAACAACTTGAGAAATTTAAAATGTAAATATAAAAAATGTCCAAACACAACCCGAAAGTAACCGAGTTCTCTGGCCAAATATTTGGAAATGTAGGTAGAGTACAGTGCCTGGAAAAAGTATTCACACCCCTCGAAATTCCCCACATTTTGTTATATTACAACCAAAACCATAAATGTATTTTATTGGGATTTTATGTGATAGACCAACACAAAGTGTCACATAATTGTGAAGTGGAAGGAAAATGATAAATGATACAAATAAATATGTGAAAAGTGTGGGGGGAGGGGCATTTGTATGGCGCCCCCCGGAGTCAATACTTTGTAGAACCCCCTTTCTCTACAAGTCTTTTTGGGGATGTCTCTACCAGCTTTGCACATCTAGAGAGGACATTTCTGCCCATTCTTCTTTGTAAAATATCTCAAGCTCTGTCAGATTGGATGGAGAGCGTCTGTGATCAGCAATTTTCAAGTCTTGCCACAGATTCTCAATGTGATTTAGGTCTGGACTGTGACTGGGCCATTCTAACACATGAATATGCTTTGATGTAAACCATTCCATTGTAGCTCTGGCTGGATGTTTCGGGTCGTTGTCCTGCTGGAAGGTGAACCTCTGCCCCAGTCTCAAGTCTTTTGTAGACTCTAACAGGTTTTCTTCTAAGATTGTCCTGTATTTGTCTCCATCCATCTTCCCATCAACTCTGACCAGCTTCCCTGTCCCTGCTGAAGAAAACCATCCCCACCACATGATGCTTCCACCACCATGTTTCACAGTGGGGATGGTGTGTTCAGGGTGATGTGCAGTGTTAGTTTCCCCACACCTAGCGTTTTACTTTTAGGCCATAAAGTTGAATTTTGGTCTCATGTGACCAGATCACCTTCTTCCACATGTTTGCTGTGTCCTCCACATGGCTTCTCACAAACTACAAACAGGACTTCTTATGACTTTCTTTCACCAATGTCTTTCTTCTTGTCACTCTTCCATAAAGGGCAGATTTGTGGAGAACACGACTAATAGTTGTCCTGTGGACAGATTCTCCCACCTGAGCTGTGGATCTCTGCAGCTCCTCCAGAGTTACCATGGACCTCTTGGCTCTTCTCTGATGAATGTTCTCCTTGCCCGGCCGGTCAGTTTAGGTGGACGGCCATGTCTTGGTAGGTTTGCAGTTGTGCCATACTCTTTCCATTTTCTGATGATGGACTGAACAGAGCTCCGTGAGATGTTCAAAGCTTGGGAGATTTCTTTATAACCTGACCCTGCTTTATACTTCTCCACAACTTTATCCCTGACCTGTCTGGTGTGTTCCTTGGCCTTCATGATGCTGTTTGTTCACTAAGGTTCTCTAACAAACCTCTGAGGGCTTCACAGAACAGCTGTATTTATACTGACATTACATAACACACAGGTGGATTCTATTTACTAATTAGGGGACTTCTGAAGGCAATTGGTTCCACTAGATTTTAGTTATCAGAGTAAAGGGGGCTGAATACAAATGCCCCTCCCCCCACACTTTTCACATATTTATTTGTATAATTTATCATTTTCCTTCCACTTCACAATTATGTGACACTTTGTGTTGGTCTATCACATAAAATCCCAATAAAATACATTTATGTTTTTGGTTGTAACAAGATGTGGGGAGATTCAAGGGGTATGAATACTTTTTCAAGGCACTGTAAAGGAATGCAGAGCCTACAGTTTTCTCATTAAAACACTGAGAGTGTAGCGGGTGATTATAATGAACCAGACCCACCCATTCAGTCTACAATAAAACAAACAGCGAATTCTTCAGAGCAACAAAACTTTGGAATCGACTACAATGTTTGTCTAAATCCCTGCAATGTACATTGATCACCCAGAGGGGATGGGGGGGGGGGGGGGGTTTGTAACAAAAGTGCAATTACTTTTTACTATAAATATCTATAAATAACATGTCTTATAGTTGGATTCCGATGGTTTTATAAAGAAAGAATTCTCCAGAAGATTATAAAACAAAAGCAATTTTCCCCCTTGAAATGTCCCCCTATAGCCCTGGATGTGCCGGCCTCTTTTATTAGTAGCAATATACATTTCCTTCTATTCATTCCAAGATTAATGTGATCCCCTTTCATGTTCTTAGAACAGGTACTGAACCCCCCCCCCTCCCCCGCCCCCCTCCCCCCCCCCTCCCCCGCTCCCCCCCCTCCCCTGTTCCTCTTCTCTGTTTTCAGCCAATGTCATTAAGACGGCTTCACCTGGTATTCTCTCTTTATCGGCTCCGTCATCACAAATAAACAGAGAATTTGGGTTTAATAAATCCCAAACACAAAGCAAATGTTGGGAGGACCGTGGAACTCGCGGCAGGACATGACTTACAAGCAGATTAGGATATCGCGGCCATCGAGATGGGGAGCCGATGAGAACTGTTTGCGTTCTGCATGAATATTAATTTTAAATCCCTCGTTGTGGATCTTTACTTTATACGTTTACAAAACAAACGGGTTTCATGTCGGAGAAAATCGAGGAAAAGTCTATTCCTTCTTCTATTTTATTACGTAGTTTGTATGTCAATCACTCTGCCAACATTTTGGAAAGAAAAATGGGAATCGAAATAGAAAACAAAAAGGTCTTTAAGTGACATTAAATTCTGGTTTAAAAATAAAAAATTAAATTCAAGTATTTGTTCCCAACTCATAAAAGTCCCTTCTATTGCTCTCAGCCTCCTCCAGATATCCAATCATTTATTGATTTTGCTGCTGTGATCCAACCTCCAAGAACATAGCCACCTGGCTCGCTCCTGAGATGGGCTATAGACAGTGGACTATGATCTATGGGTTCTGGATTAGGGGCTATGGACTGTGGACTATGATCTATGGGCTCTGGATTAGGGGCTATGGACTGTGGACTATGATCTATGGGCTCTGGATTAGGGGCTATGGACTGTGGACTATGGGCTCTGGATCAGGGGCTATGGACAGTGGCCTATGATCTATGGGGTCTGGATTAGGGACTATGGACTGTGGACTATGATCTATGGGCTCTGGATTAGGGGCTATGGACTGTGGACTATGATCTATGGGCTCTGGATTAGGGGCTATGGACTGTGGACTATGATCTATGGGCTTTGGATTAGGGGCTATGGACTGTGGACTATGGGCTCTGGATCAGGGGCTATGGACAGTGGCCTATGATCTATGGGGTCTGGATTAGGGACTATGGACTGTGGACTATGATCTATGGGCTCTGGATTAGGGGCTATGGACTGTGGACTATGATCTATGGGTTCTGGACTTGGGGCTATGGACTGTGCCCCCACCATCCCTGTGCTGTGCTCATTATGAGGGGCCCCCACCATCCCTGTGCTGTGCTCATTATGAGGGGCCCCCACCATCCCTGTGCTCATTATGAGGGGCTCTCACCATCCCTGTGCTCATTATGAGGGGCCCCCACCATCCCTGTGCTCATTATGAGGGGCCCCCACCATCCCTGTGCTGTGATGACTTCCTGGGTTTTTAACTTCATCATAACGAATAATCGTAATTATTATGACAACAATAAAACGATATCAACAAACATTCTTATTTTGTCCGATTCTGAATCTCCCATCAAATACCAGCACCTCCCCCACTCAGCAGCAGAAGAAAACCTCTGATTGGTCAACAAAACACCAAACACATTTCTGTTGTAACGGAACTTTGATCCGAAATTCGTCAATGAAATTTTGTATTTCGTATAAAACTTGGAAGCATAGAAATTCGTATTTCGGATGCTTCCAAATGAAGTTTTGGAAATTCGTATGAAAGGAACCGCAGATGTCTACCCGATACCACCCAACCATCATCATAGACTGGAGCACCGGATAAATGTACCCCAGATGGGGATCTTTGCTTTAGTGAAATAAATGGATGTTTTACATTATTGCACGATTGACTTTTCTCCTTTCCTGGATAACTATGCTGAGGAGCCGGACATTTAAGGCTGGATTCACATCTATGGCATTTTTAGTGCTTTTTGCATTTTGCAGATTTGCACCACAAAACGTGTTCCATAGGAAACCATGTTATATGGACTGTAGTGCAGATCTGCAAAATGCAAAAAGCACTAAAAATGCCATAGATGTGAATCCAGCCTTAAAGAGCCCAGAGGTGCTTCACCTGCGTTCTTTGACTTAATCACAAAGTGGCACGATCTAAGGTGAGCGTTTACTAGCTAAGGGGGGCACCTGAGGGAAGACACCCCGACACGTCTTGGATCACACTTTTTATTGTTCCGGAATTACACGAAGTTTTATCACGTTACTAGAGACGCGATTTGTCTGCATTTTGTCTTATGATCTGAATCACAAATCCCCCGCAGTGTTTATTTTCAGCAAGTCATTTACCACATATATATATATTACACAGGAGAACTTTCTCTATATATTAGTTGTTTGTGATTTTAAACACAGTTATGCACGAGGCACTTTATATTGGTTTTGTGTTTATTTCATATCCATTTATTAGTTTTATTAATTTTACATAGTTTTAGTAAACACTACAATCTATATCATTTTTAGCGCAGTGCATTCAATGAATGTAGGGTAGATAAGATGTTCCCCCTTCTTGTGACTGCCAACCATTATATACTCCACCCTTATACCCCACTTAACTTTACCTACAACTAACGAGACCACACTTGGGTTGGAATACACCAGAGGGCCCATTCCACCGATGAGTCCCTCACACTTCCATCTCGTAGGTTATCTGAGTCCCTCACACTTCCATCTCGTAGGTTATCTGAGTCCCTCACACTTCCATCTCGTAGGTTATCTGAGTCCCTCACACTTCCATCTCGTAGGTTATCTCACCACCATCAGTAAAAAAGAGAAGGAAGGTTTGGGACTTTAAATGAGGCGCGGGTAAGCACCTCCATCCCTAAATTGAAACAAATCGAGAGGGAAATGGGACTTTAAATGAAGCGGCTGAACTG
>JBBGZY010001098.1:1220000-1249988 GCA_037952925.1 Lithobates clamitans
GGAGAGAGGGGGAGGGGACAGAGTATTTGTCTCTAACATAACCCAACTTCTAACTATATATATATATATATATTATATATATATAATATATATATAAATAAACGTATATATATAATATATATAACATACTACACTAAATATATATATATATATATATATATATATATATATATATATAGTCTCTTTTAGTGCAAACAGAAAAACTTTGAAAATGTTTATACTACATGAGGGCATAAAGTATAGATAACACAGATGGAAACATATAAAGACATTGGTGAAGCAGAACATTTTTTTCGGGTATCTACCTGTCAATTAAGGGAAATGTGATGTAAAATTCAGCTATTTTTGAAGATGTTCTGACTCCAATTTTATCTGCAATTAAAATAAAAAAATCTAAAATACAATAAAAAATGTAAAAAAAATAAAAAATATAGCTAGTACAAAACAAACGAAAAAGACTCACATACTTGAGCGAGACAAATAAAAAGCATCATTGACATAAACCAAAATAATCTTTTAATTAAAGCATCAGGCAATGACACAAACCATGAAATGGATACTTCCCTCCTGACAATGCACACAAAGGAATGGCATGGCACACCTCACATGACAATGATCAATCTTACTTGGTCAGAAGTCCTGGTGGAGAATTGGACATAAAAGTTCAAGTAATCTGGATCTAAATCTTCACAAAGATGGCCGCTCTGCACACCTCTGTTACCACTGCTGCATGCTCTGTATACCAACAATATAGTATGGTAAACATTAAAAAATGGTGCTTAAACTCGCCTTTTCATCACATAAATTCCTGTTTGGAAATAATGTGATGCAATCCTGCGGCGATGCCCACTGACTCCTGGGAACGATGACAAACATCTCCCAGGTGCCCGCAGGATATGACGTACAGTGCTGCGGACGAGAAGAGGCAGATTACAAGGGACACCCTAACAACAAGACACACACAGTAAGTAAAAAAAAACATGCCAAATGTTATACTTGCAGCTTCAGATCAATATTAAAATATGGGTGGAACTCCGCTTTAACAACCGATAAGTCATCAGCTGTCAATGGGTTTCAAGCGGGTGCCGGCAATTGTAACTGCGAGTCATTTTAAACGGGATTTTTTCTCATTTTTTTCCCTTATATTTAAAGGAATTTAACCACTTCAGCCCCGGAAGAATTTACCCCCTTCCTGACCAGAGCACTTTTGCGATTCGGCACTGAGTCACTTTAACTGACAATTGCGCGGTCGTACGACGTTGTACCCAAACAAAATTGACGTCCTTTTTTCCCCACAAAATAGAGCTTTCTTTTGGTGGTATGTGATTGCCTCTGCGTTTTTTATTTTTTGCGCTATAAACAAAAAAGAGCGACAATTTTGAAAAAAAATGCATTATTTTTTATACTTTTTGCTATAATAAATACCCCCAAAAAATATATAAAATGATTTTTTTCCTCAGTTTAGGCCGATATGTATTCTTCTACATATTTTTGGTTAAAAAAAAAAAAAAATCACAATAAGCGTATATTGATTGGTTTGCACAAAAGTTATAGCGTCTACAAAATAGATTTATAGCATTTTTATTATTATTTTTTTTTACTAATAATGGCGGCGATCTGCGATTTTTATCGTGACTGCAACATTATGGCAGACACATTGGACAATTTTGACACATTTTTGGAACCATTGGCATTAATACAGCGATCAGTGCGATTAAAAGTGCATCGATTTCTGTAAAAATGTCACTGGCAGTGAAGGGGTTAACACTAGGGGGCGGTGAAGGGGTTAACTGTGTTCCCTGGGAGGTGATTCTAACTGAAGGGGGAGGGACTAACTACAGCAAGTGACAGATCGTGGTTCCTAGCTAATAGGAACGATTTGTCACTCCTTTCAGAACGGAACAGGGAAGTGTGTGTTCACATACACTTGCCCCTGTTCTGTGTCTCCTGGTCATGATCGCTCGTGGCCGGCGGTCATCGCGCACGCGCCTGCTATCTGGACCCCGCGAGATCACGTACAGTAACGTGATTTCACGCAGGGGAGCCAGCCTGCCGCAGTAAAACTGCGGCGGCTGGTCCGGAAGCGGTTAAAAGGAATTTTTCATTTCTGTTGTTGCACTTTAAGCATAGTTAAAGTCACTGCTCCTGAAAAAAATTTTGTTTTAAAAAAAAAACACTTTTTATTGATACATGTCCCCCAGGGCAGTACCCAGACCCCCCCCCCCCCCATACATCTTTTATGGCCAATTACTTGCATCTAAGCCTTCAAAATCAGGAATTTTTGCTTTTTCCTTTTAGGCTCCCATAGACTTCAATGGGGTTTGCCATTCGGGTTAGAACAGTTTTCAGCAGAACTCCTGAACAGGGGAGTGTTTGGGCCACCCCTAATTACCACTTGCATTTACTTATTTTCTTCTGTGAACTAACTTTAATGCTGTTTTAGTCAATATTTACTGAACGTTTTTGCTTCTTTGAGGTAAATACGGCATAAAGGAAAAGTGAATTGACATTTTCAGTATCACATGCGGTGTTTGAGAAAAATGTGTCAGATCACCTAAATACCGCATGCGATCTGCTTTAATGAATGGAGCCCATTGTATCTTGTGTATCACACAAATCAACCAATTGTGCAAAAAATGTAATTGGTCACCTCTGTTTGAGTGATCAGGAATATAGCTTAGTGTAACATCATCTGTAGCTGTCCCAGTTTCTGTAAACCAAGCAAGCCTAGCCACTGGTACATGGCTGCCACCAGAAATGCCATGTTTACTGGCATGGTGTCATGCAGGCATGTAGTCAGTGGGATGTGCAGATGGGTCAGTTCAGGACGCAGGCAGAGACACGGTCAGGAAGCAGATAAAGGATCAGTCCAGGCAGCAGACAGAAATGTGGCCAATAAAAAGGCTGGGGTAACTACAGGTGGCATGCAGGCAACACAATAACTGGTGTGGCGGTGATCAGGGACACGATAACTGATGTGGAGGTGATCAGGGACACGATAACTGGTGTGGAGGTGATCAGGGACACAATAACTGGTGTGGAGGTGATCAGGGACACAATAACTGGTGTGGAGGTGATCGGGGACACAATAACTGGTGTGGAGGTGATCAGGGACACAATAACAGGTGTGGAGGTGATCTGGGAACACAATAACTGGTGTGGTGGTGATCGGGGACACAATAACTGGTGTGGTGGTGATCGGGGACACAATAACTGGTGTGGAGGTGATCTGGGACACAATAACTGGTGTGGTGGTGATCGGGGACACAATAACTGGTGTGGAGGTGATCGGGGACACAATAACTGGTGTGGAGGTGATCGGGGACACAATAACTGGTGTGGAGGTGATCGGGGACACAATAACTGATGTGGAGGTGATCGGGGACACAATAACTGATGTGGAGGTGATCGGGGACACAATAACTGGTGTGGTGGTGATCGGGGACACAATAACTGGTGTGGAGGTGATCGGGGACACAATAACTGGTGTGGAGGTGATCAGGGACACAATAACTGGTGTGGAGGTGATCGGGGACACAATAACTGGTGTGGAGGTGATCGGGGACACAATAACTGGTGTGGAGGTGATCGGGGACACAATAACTGGTGTGGAGGTGATCGGGGACACAATAACTGGTGTGGAGGTGATCGGGGACACAATAACTGGTGTGGAGGTGATCGAGGACACAATAACTGGTGTGGAGGTGATTGGGGACACAATAACTGGTGTGGAGGTGATTAGGGACACAATAACTGGTGTGGAGGTGATCAGGGACACAATAACAGGTGTAGTGGTGATCGTGGACACAATAACTGGTGTGGAGGTGATCAGGGACACAATAACTGGTGTAGTGGTGATCGTGGACACAATAACTGGTGTGGAGGTGATCAGGGACACAGTAACTGGTGTGGAGGTGATCGGAGACACAATAACTGGTGTGGAGGTGATCAGGGACACAATAACTGGTGTGGAGGTGATCGTGGACACAATAACAGGTGTAGTGGTGATCGTGGACACAATAACTGGTGTAGTGGTGATCGTGGACACAATAACTGGTGTGGAGGTGATCAGGGACACAATAACTGGTGTGGAGGTGATCAGGGACACAATAACTGGTGTGGAGGTGATCGGGGACACAAATACTAGTGTGGCGGTGATCAGGGACACAATAACTGGTGTGGAGGTGATCGAGGACACAATAACTGGTGTGGAGGTGATCGGGGACACAATAACTGGTGTGGAGGTGATCGGGGACACAATAACTGGTGTGGAGGTGATCGGGGACACAATTACTAGTGTGGAGGTGATCGGGGACACAATAACTGGTGTGGCGGTGATCAGGGACACGATAACTGGTGTGGAGGTGATCGGGGACACAATAACTGGTGTGGCGGTGATCAGGGACACAATAACTGGTGTGGAGGTGATCAGGGACACAATAACTGGTGTGGAGGTGATCGGGGACACAATAACTGGTGTGGCGGTGATCAGGGACACAATAACTGGTGTGGAGGTGATCGGGGACACAATAACTGGTGTGGCGGTGATCAGGGACACAATAACTGGTGTGGAGGTGATCGAGGACACAATAACTGGTGTGGAGGTGATCGGGGACACAATAACTGGTGTGGAGGTGATCGGGGACACAATAACTGGTGTGGAGGTGATCGGGGACACAATTACTAGTGTGGAGGTGATCGGGGACACAATAACTGGTGTGGAGGTGATCGGGGACACAATAACTGGTGTGGAGGTGATCGAGGACACAATAACTGGTGTGGAGGTGATCAGGGACACAATAACTGGTGTGGAGGTGATCAGGGACACAATAACTGGTGTGGAGGTGATCAGGGACACAATAACTGGTGTGGAGGTGATCGGGGACACAATAACTGGTGTGGAGGTGATCGGGGACACAATAACTGGTGTGGAGGTGATCGGGGACACAATAACTGGTGTGGAGGTGATCGAGGACACAATAACTGGTGTGGAGGTGATCGGGGACACATAACTGGTGTGGAGGTGATCGGGGACACAATAACTGGTGTGGAGATGATCGGGGACACAATAACTGGTGTGAAGGTGATCGGGGACACAATAACTGGTGTGGAGGTGATCGGGGACACAATAACTGGTGTGGAGGTGATCGGGGACACAATTACTAGTGTGGAGGTGATCGGGGACACAATAACTGGTGTGGCGGTGATCAGGGACACAATAACTGGTGTGGAGGTGATCGGGGACACAATAACTGGTGTGGAGGTGATCAGAGACACAATAACTGGTGTGGAGGTGATCGGGGACACAATAACTGGTGTGGAGGTGATCGGGGACACAATAACTGGTGTGGAGGTGATCGGGGACACAATAACTGGTGTGGAGGTGATCGGGGACACAATAACTGGTGTGGAGGTGATCGGGGACACAATAACTGGTGTGGAGGTGATCAGGGACATAATAACTGGTGTGGAGGTGATCGGGGACACAATAACTGGTGTGGAGGTGATCGGGGACACAATAACTGGTGTGGAGGTGATCAGGGACACAATAACTGGTGTGGAGGTGATCGGAGACACAATAACTGGTGTGGAGATGATCGGGGACACAATAACTGGTGTGAAGGTGATCGGGGACACAATAACTGGTGTGGAGGTGATCGGGGGGACACAATAACTGGTGTAGTGGTGATCAGGGACATAATAACTGGTGTGGAGGTGATCAGGGACACAATAACTGGTGTGGAGGTGATCGGAGACACAATAACTGGTGTGGAGGTGATCGGGGGGACACAATAACTGGTGTAGTAGTGATCGGGGACACAATAACTGGTGTGGAGGTCATCAGGACACAATAACTGGTGTAGATGTGATCGTGGACACAATAACACATATTACCAGAATTTTGCTCCAAATCGAAGAGAATGTTCCGGTCCCATAAATGGGGAAATGCTCTGACCCTGAAGGGGTTAATCTACAGATAATAAAAGTGCTTGCACTATGGATAAAATATCTGAATCCACAACACGAAGTGTCAGACAACTCCTGGGGTAACCTGGCAGCACTTACTCAGAAATACCCCGGCTGTAGATGACTAGGTGTGCTGGGCCCTGTAGTTCCACAGAGTTTGTGGTGCCTGTGAATCAATAGATGCCTCTATAGCAGGAAATGAGGAATGCTGAGAGTCCCAGTTGCAGACACTCCAGTGAAAGGCGGGTCGGATACCACTTAGATGTAAACAGAGAGGGCACCCTTCAGAACCTGGTGACATCCGACGTGTTTGGATTGGAAAAAGCAGATCTTTGTTAAGGATGAGCTTTATGTTCGGGTCGAACATGAGTTTGACTTGAAAATTGGCTGTTCGCCTATTTGCCGAATAGCAAACAATTTGGGGTGTTCGCGGCAAATTTGAAAGCCGCGGAACACCCTTTAAAAGTCTATGAGAGAAATCAAAAGTGCTCATTTTAAAGGCTTATATGCAAGTTATTGTCACAAAAAGTGTTTGGGGAGAAGGCTTGGGACAAGTCCTTTATTAAAAAATTTAAAAAATAAAACTGTCCCACGAAGTCTACTTCTTCTTCTCTTGCTCCGTCGGCGGACCGAAAAAGAAAAAAAAAAAAACACGACTGACCTGCCTCCATGGGAGGCACCCGCCGTAATGACCGTCCTCTTAGGTGACAGCTCTTGACAGCTCAGGTGACAGCTCTTAAAGCGGGGGTTCACCCACACCGCCAAAAAAAAAATATATTAAAAGCCAGCAGCTACAAATACTGCAGCTGCTGACTTTTAATACATTGCCACTTACCTGTCCCAGGGTCCAGCGATGTCGGCAGGGGACGCCGAGAACCCGCTCGGTTCTCGGCAGCTGCCGCCGCCATCCTAGGTAAGGGAATTAGGAAGTGAAGCGTTGCGGCTTCACTTCCCGGTTCCCTACTGCGCATGCGCGAGTCGCGCTGCACGTCCCTAGTGGTCTCCGCTCTCTCCTGGGAGCTGTGTGTTCCCAGCAGACAGCGCGGTGGGGACGGGAAGAGGCATAGACTCCCATGGGAGTCTATGCTGGAAGTGGGTGCAAATACCTGTCTTTGACAGGTATCTGCACCCCCCCCCCCCCTGAAAGGTGCCAAATGTGACACCGGAGGGGGGGAGGGTTCCGAAAAGAGGAAGTTCCATTTTTGTGTGGAACTCCGCTTTAAGCATTATTAAAATCACTGCTCCCGAAAATAGTTGAACTAGATGGACTTGTGTCTTTTTTCAACCTGACTAACTATGTAAAACGGCCGTTTTTAAAACTTTTTTTTGCATTGATCCATGTCCCCTGGGCCAGGACCCGGGTCCCCAAACACTTTTTATGAGAATAACTTGCATATACGCCTTTATTTTTTATTTTTTTTAGTTTAAAAGTAATTTTATTGAAGAATTACAATACATAAGAAAGAAGATTGAACATTTTGCTCATCGGGTGCATAGAAGATTTAGACGAGTAGTATTCATAACACTAGGCTTATATTTCTTTATATAGTTATATGGTAATGCTCTTAGGTCCCTGCACCCCCCCCCCCCCGCCACCAGCTCCCCATCCGGGATCTTGCTGTACAGATGGTCGAGAGGTCCAGAAACCCAGAGCATAATTTGAAGAGAGAAAACACAGAGGAATTAAATATTCGGAGCATTATGAACATTGAGTAACGCAATAATGACAAGAAGATCAAGAATGAAGTCATTACCAAAGAAGCAACAGTCTGGGTTGTACTCTCAGAGCGGGTCGAACAGAAGTCGGTCATAGGAACTAGAATACCTTATACGAAAGGACCTGAGGGAACAATGAAGGGAAACTTTCCCCGAGATCAACCCATAGATTATTTAAATGAGATCTTATTATTGCCGAGAGCCGGAGAAAAGAAGTATCAAGAAGTACAGTGAAGGGAAAGAAGAGAAGAAAAAAGGGAGAAAAAAAGAGAAAAGGTAAAGTGCATATGACAGAGGTTTGGGGAGAGGAGGTGCACAGAAGACTATCACAAGAGGGTATCCGAGGACCACCCTGGGAAGGAATCGAGCCTATGTTTTACGATTCAGGGTTATAGGGGGATCCCCACCTGGGTAGTCCAAGGTTCCCAAATGATTTTAAATTTGTCTAAAGTGTCCAGGATGGTATTGGAAGTCTTTTCTTGCATCATTATCCAAGAAATTTTTTGTTTAGCTAAACGGAAGGATACTGTCGGAGATTTCCAAGACCGGGTAATAGTCATTTTGGTTCCAATGAGGATAAACCAAATCAGCGTCTGGTTAGGTTTAGAAGTTTTAGGGATTGGACAATTAAGTAAGGCGATAGTTGGGTCTTGCTCAATCGCAAAGCCAACGGTTCTGCGAATAAGGGAGAAAATCTTATTCCAAAACATTCTGATTCTAGGACATTCCCATAAAATATGTAGAAGAGTACCTATGTGGTTGCATCCTCTAAAACAGAGAGGTGATGTTTGAGGAAAATATATTGCAAGACGAGAAGGTACCAAATACCAACGTGTTAAAGTTTTGAGGCTAGCCTCATTCAGGGACGTGTTTAGTATACCTTTTAAAAGAACGGGCAAAATTGGAATGCCATAGGTCCAGGTCCCAGCTGAAGTTAGGATCACGCTCCCAGCTCAACATGTAGGCCGTTTTCTCCGATGGTTCAGCTAGAGATGAGTATATGAGAGAAATACCTCCTCTCGTGTCCACGGCCGAGGAGCACCACTGTTCATAGGGGGTTACTGAGAGTGGGCTTTCGTTGCTCTTCCATAAATGGTTCAGAAAATGTGATATTTGATAGAACCTACATTTTTTGGAGGGGGGCATATCAAGTTTTGAGGTGCAGTATGGTAAAGTGAGGGGTCCATTAGAATTAAAGAAATGTCCAATTCTGTATAGGCCCTTGTCTAACCACCATTTGAAAGCTCGGATATCTAAACCTGGGGGGAACCTGGGGTTACGGAAGATTATTATTATACGATTATTATACGAGATTTATATAGCGCCAACAGTTTACTCAGCGCTTTACAATGTATAAGGGGGAAAACACAATTACAGTACAGTTCAATACAAAAGGTCCAGGAGGGCCCTGCTTGTGGAGCTTACATTCTAAAGGGAGGGGGTGGTGGTACAAAAGGTAATAGATGCGGGGAATGATTTGATGGGGGTGGCTCAGGGACAGTTATGTGGGTGTGGGATAGGCTTCCCTGAATAAATGAGTTTTCAGGGATCTCCTAAAGGTGGACAGGGTAGGGGCTGATTGGACATACTGGGGCAGGGAATTCCAGAGGATGGGAGAGGCTCTGGAGAAGTCCTGAAGGCGAGCATAGGAGGAGGTAACAAGGGAGCTAGAGAGCAGGAGGTCCTGGGAGGAGCGGAGGGGGCGATTTGGGCGATATCTGCAGATGAGGTTGGTGATGTAGATGGAAGATGTGGGCAAGTGGTTGCCAGGTAGAGGTTAGGGGTCTCATCTTATGTAGGGAATCACATAACTTCATCAAATGGGATAATGTAGGAGCTAGTATAAGGGGGGCGTCTTTTAGGTAGGTTCCAAAGCAAGAAATCTAAGGTGTAATTAGGGACAGCTTCTCGTTCCATGCTCACCCAGTCTGGTTTAGGCACTTTAAGATAAATTATGGAGAATTGGCTTAACTGCGCTGCCTGATAGTACCACCACAGGTTAGGTAGGCCTAGGCCTCCTTTCATTCTGGGTCTAAAAAGAACATCCTTGGAAAATCTGTGTCCCTTTTTGTCCCATGTAAAGCGGATGATGGCGGACTGTAAATGTTGAATGTGTGATTTGGGGACTGGAATAGGGAGGGAGCGGAAGAGGTATAATATTCCGGGCAGAAGAGTCATTTTAACAGCGTTCACTTTGCCTAGCCAGGATAGTTTGTAGAGGGACCATTGATTCAGGTCTTCGGTGAGTTTTTTAAACATGGGAGGGTAATTATATTCGAACATTTGGTCAATGCCGGATGTGAGATTAATGCCTAAATAGGGAATGGAGAATGGAAAATGGGAATTGACCTATCAGTCTGTATACAGTGTCTTGGGGAGTTGATACATTAAGGGCAATTGATTTTGACATATTTACTTTGAGTCCGGAGGCGAGTTCAAAATCGTGGAGAAGTTGGATTATGTTGGGGGTAGAAATTAGGGGGGATGTAATAAATAAGAGGACATCGTCCGCGAACAAAGCACATTTGTGCATTGATTGGCCACAGCGGACTCCGTGGATATCTGGATGTTGTCTTATCGCGATGGCCAAGGTTTCGATAGCCACTGCGAAAAGAAGTGGGGAAAGGGGACAACCTTGCCTCATGCCTTTCTTCATAGGGAATTGATCTGAGAGGTGTCCCTGAATTCTGACCCGTGCCTTTGGTTGATGAGAGGGATTCTAGTACATTAATGAAGTTAGGGCCAAAGCCCCATTTCCCTAGAATTGTAAAAAGGTAGGGCCAGGCAACAGTGTCAAATGCTTTTTGAAGATCAATGGAGAGGAGGAAGCCCTCCTGGGGGGGGCCGCCATCCCAACCCGACTTCATGAGGGAGACTGCGTTTACTGCTCTCCGCATCTGGTCCGGTCCCTGCCTCCCCGGGATGAACCCCACCTGGTCTTTATGTATGTAAGAACCTATAAATGAAGCTAGTCTGTTCGATAATATCTTTGTCATTTTTTAAAAATTATTATTGATTACCGAGATTGGTCTGTAATTGCTCACTTCGCTGGAGTCTTTACCCGGTTTGGGAATGACCGAGATGAAGGCTAGATTGGCATCAGGATCAAGGGGGGGAGGACTTGCTTAAGGAGTTAAAGAGACGGGCCAGATACGGAGAGAGCGTGTCTGTAAAGGTTTTGTAATAGAAGGTTGAGAAACCGTCCGGGCCGGGGGGCAGAATCTTTTTTGAGGTCTTTTATGAACGCTCGGATCTCGGATTCTTGAAATGGGGAGTCCAAGATAGAACGATGGGAGTCAGAAAGTTTTGGCAGCGGGATGTTCTCTAGAAAGGAGTCTAGGTCTTTGTGGGAGATAGGACATCTGTCAGAATACAAATTGGAATAAAAGGATTGTAAGGCGTCTAGAATCTTTTCGGGGTGTTGGGTAAGGGAACCCGACAGGGATTTTATTTTGGGGAGGGCAAAGGTCCTATGTTTCGGGGTGAGTTTGGCCGCTAACTGGGGGGGCAAACTTGTTAGCGCGCAAGTAGTGACTGCCACTGATCCAATGAAGATGTCTATCTGCATTGGAAGTCAAGGCTAAATTGAGGGTCAATCTGGTGGTGTCTAGTTTAGAGAGAGTGGTGGGATTGGGGTTCCGCTTATGGGATAAACTGAGTTCTTTGAACTCTTTTTCTAGTTTTAAAATGTCTGCTTGTCGTTTGCGTTTTAATTGGGAGGAAAGTTGGATAAGCTTCCCTCTAATCACCGCTTTGTGTGCAATCCTAAGGGAGCTAGGAGAGACGTCACCGGTGTCATTGATCAGGAAGTATTCTTTAAAGTGGAGTTCCACCCACTTTTACAACTCTTCAGCATCCCTCACTAAACTGCGCACTGTAAACGAATTGGATATTTTAAAACATTTTTTCTCAGCACCTACTGTATATCTGCTGTATTCATTTTTCACTTCCTCCTCCCTGGCCGTGGCCCATCGCATCATTTCCTGTTTGCAATGCCTTCTGGGAAGGGGCGGCAACTTCCTCTGACACTGCCGTTGCTATGGAAACCTGGCCTGAAACCTATTACACTGCTTGTGCTGCACTGAGCATGTGCGAGATCTGCAAGGATGAGATCCAGGAAGAAATACAGTCTGGCTTCAGATGCCCACACTTAAGATGGCCACGGCCTGCTGTAAGTTTATAAAATAACAAACTACTGCTATAAACTAACAAAACAGACCTTAGTTTACAGACTAACTTTACTAGAATACATTAAGCTTGTGTATTATAGGGGTATTTTTACTTAAAAGATATAATTTCGGCCGGAACACCACTTTAATATCTTTTTCCAGCATAATACAATGTACAGGATTGGATGGAATTTTTTCATTCAGGCGCCAATGTCGTGAACCTGGGGGCGATAAAGAATTTAAAAGTTTTAGTGTCACTAGGGAGTGATCGGACCATGGGACATCTTGTATGGAGGCCTGGGAGGCTGTGTGTATTTCAGAAGTGGGCATGAATATGTGATCAATTCTAGCATAGGTTTTGTGAGGGGCTGAGTAGTGTGTATAATCTTTTGTTGATGGATTTAGTTCCCTCCAGGTATCAATAAGACCCTAGAGAGTGGAGGAGTCTGGCAATCCGGAGACTTTGGGTTTTTTTTTTTTAAGGTGGGGAATCCCATGGTCTGATTTTATCTAGAACCTGGTCAAAAGTGATGTTGGAATCGCCGCCCATGATCACCCTACCTTCGAAGTGGGGTGAAAGATTTGCAAGTAGGGAGGAGAAAAATTTGGCTTGGCCCCCTGTTAGGTGCATAATAGGAGATGAGGGTGTAGAGGTGTCCCTCAATCGAACCTTTGACTAAGATATATCTCCCATCAGTGTCCCTAATTGTTAAAGAGTGTGAGAACGGAGTCTGTTTAGAAAATAGTATAGCAACTCCCCGTTTTTTGTTTTCATTTGCATTTGCTAGGAAGAAAGTGGGATATTTATTGTGGAGGAAGGAAGGGGAGAAAATTGGAGGGGAAATGAGTTTCCTGGAGAAGAAGGATATCTAAGCCCCTAGAATTATAGCTTTGAAAGGCTTTGCGCCTTTTCACGGGGGAATTAAGGCCTTGGGTATTATGTGAGGCAATCTTAAGAGCCCTCTGTAGTGGAGAAGAGTTAGCCATGGTCACGAGAGGAGGAATACGAGCGTGTGTGATGCGGACCGCCTATACGCCTTTAAAATGAGCACTTTTGATTATTCATGTTCGTGTCCCATAGATTTTAACGGCGTTCGAACGAATTTTTTGCCTGTTCACATGTTCTGCTGCGAACCGAACGGGGGGGTGGGGGGGGTGTTCGGCCCATCCCTAATCTTTGTCATGGATGGTTATTGGTGGGTGAAGAGGTCCTAAAATGCGCCCAGAGCCCAGAATAACTTCTGAAAAATGTCTGAAACTGGCATTTACTGACATCAATAACTACCTGCGAAGTAAATATAATATACGGGGTTATTCTACATTTCCACACTATATATGTGTGTATCATCACCTGCTGGAGATAAAAGACATCACAGTGACTATGGAAGAAGAGGACGGACATGACGGGGGGTTACTGGGTGTAAATAGAAAATAAGATCTTATTACCTCCTCTACTGCTACTTCCCGCAATGTCTTCTCTCTGCTTCTTCCTGACTCACCTCTCACCCGGAACTTCCTGTCTGTACCTGACATCACTTCCTGTCTGTATTCCATAGAGACTTCCTGCCTGGGTAGAAGTGAGATCACCACCTTGTGGAGATCAGAGGAACTGCAGCCCAGAGAAACATCTCATAGTGTGAACACGGGCTTGTGCTGTGTGTGTATGTACTGTATATCCTTATAGATGGGTCATCTCCACTCCCACCAAGGGGGATAGAAATATATTACTGCTCGGGGGAGAGAGTAAAATTGATTGCAGATTTATTATTATACAGGATTTATATAGCGCAGACAGTTTAAGCAGCACTTTACAACTTGAGGGTAGACAGTACAAATACAATACACTTTAATAAAGTAGGAATCAGAGGGTCCTGCTTGATAGAGCTTACAATCTAAAAATCTAGTCATGTAGAACATCTGTTATATGGATACAAAGAACCCCAGCCGAGAGTAAAGGGTGGAAATGGCTCCTGATCCCCAGATTTGGGCAATTATGTCACCAATATAAATAGAATAAAACCCGCGCTATGTGTAACAACTCAAATACCTACAAAAATAACTTATACCGGACTGCTGCTGTAACAAAGGTAAGTATTCCCTTTATCAACTAGAACAGTGGTCATCAACCCTGTCCTCAGGGCCCACTAACAGGCCAGGTTTGCAAGATAACTGAAATACATTACATTTTCATTTGCTGCTCAGTGATTGCAGTATTCTAGTCTGCATCTTCCCAAGGTAATACATAAAACCTGACCTGTTAGTGGGCCCTGAGCACAGGGTTGATGACCACTGAACTAGAAGAGCATTATGTGTCACAGCGCTGTCCTATTGTGCAAGTTTACTGCTACCACCTTGTATCTACTTCAACAAACTTATTTTTCTAAAAAAAAGTCCACAAAACAATGAAAAGTTGATAACTGCTAGGGGCTCAAGATAATATTCTCTGCAGATCTACTGCTTCCACTTTACACCTACTTGATTGATCTTATGCTGTTTATGAATAAATGAAGTAAACTGATCCATGTGCAAATTCATATACAACATAAAGTGCTTTGTGCTCAAGATGCTGTTCCCTGCAGATCCACTGCTTCCACTTTACACCTACTTCTTTAATCTTATAATGTTTGCTGATATAATAAATAAACTAAAAATCTGTGCAAATTCATGTAATCATACAATATTCTGTACTCAGTATAGTGTTCTCTGCAAGTCCACTGCTTCCACTTTGCATCTACTTCAATTAACTTATTTTGGTCAAACAAATCCACCAATCAGTGAAAAGTTGATAAGGTGTAAAGTTCTCGGTGCTCCAAACTGTGCCAGCTGTAGTGTAGCCACGCCTTCTTCCACCTCTTACACACGTGATGGTGAGGGCGCCCCCTTAGTAGTGCTTCCCCACTCACCAGAGCAATATGAGCCGATCGCCCTCCGGGGGGGGGGTCAGGAAGGAATTTTTTCCTCTGCTGTAGCAATTGGCCGGCTCAGCTAGGGGTTTTTTTTGCCTTCCTCTGGATCAACAGGAGGGAGGCAGGCAGCCCCCCATCACCACCAGTACTACACACCATCTTTCAGCCGGCAACTATATCTCCAGCAGCAGGAACAGCCTCCAGCCCCTCCATCCCCCAGCGGCCCCCCGCATCCGCCTTCAACAACAGTCTTTACCACCATGTGCAATTTCAAGTACACTGCGGATGCCCTCCACAGGCTAAGAAACACCACCTTAAAGTGGAGTTCCACCCACTTTTACAACTCTTCAGCATCCCTCACTAAACTGCGCACTGTAAACAAACTGGATATTTTTTTATATTTTTTCTCAGCACTTACTGTATATCTGCTGTATTCATTTTTCACTTCCTCCTCCCTGGCCGCGGCCCATCGCATCATTTCCTGTTTGCAATGCCTTCTGGGAAGGGGCGGCAACTTCCTCTGACACTGCAGTTGCTATGGAAACCTGACCTGAAACCTATGACACTGCTTGTGCTGCACTGAGCATGTGCGAGATCTGCAAGGATGAGATCCAGGAAGAAATACAGTCTGGCTTCAGATTCCCACACTTAAGATGGCCACGGCCTGCTGTAAGTTTATAAAATAACAAACTACTGCTATAAACTAACAAAACAGACCTTAGTTTACAGACTAACTTTACTAGAATACATTAAGCTTGTGTATTATAGGGGTATTTTTATTTAAAAAGTATAATTTCGGCCGGAACACCACTTTAACTATACCAACCGACAGTAAAAAGAGAAAAAATACTACGGACCAAACCACAGTCAACCATCAAACACAAGGAGACACCAATCCAACCACAGCAACTAGCATGCGCCCTGATCAACACCAGATCGGCAGTCAAACACAGACTGGAAATCCACGACTTCATCACCGAAAACAACATAGACTGCCTCTTCATTACAGAAAGCTGGCTAACACCCGACTGCAACACCATCCTAACAGGACTGGTGACTGAGAACTACAGCCTCCTAACTGAGCATAGAATTGGAAAAAAAGGAGGAGGCCTAGCAGTGATCTTCAAATCGCATCTGGTGTTCACCAAACCAACTTCACAGAACTCAGTGCCTTTTATGGAAACACTCTCCCTGCGGCTTCAAACAACACCCCAAGACACCATTCACATACTACTATGCTACAAACCGCCAGGACCAAAGACCAATCTCCTTACACCACTTACCGAACTCATCTCAATGCACACTCTGCGAAACAAAAAGTTTCTGGTACTCGGGGACTTCAACCTCTGGGCAAACTCTACCCAAGACCCCATCGCGACCGCCTGCATTAACCAACTGGAAGAACTAGGTCTTCGACAACTGATAAATGCTCCCACGCATGGTTCAGGACACACTCTAGACCTCATCTTCGAACAGAATATAGACATCAACATATTCAACAACACACCGCTTCCATGGACGGACCACCACGCCATCAAATTTTAAAATCACCACCGACACCACCCTCCAAAAACAGAAACATGCAACAACAACACACTGGAACAGATCTCAAAAGAAACTACACTCTGAACTCTTCAAAAACACTTTATCAAACAAAATACCATTGTTAAACTCAAACTTCTCAACGGAACAAACACTCAACTTCCTAAACAAGGCACTACTACAAACAGCAGACTTAGTGGCGCCAAAACGCAGAACACTCATCCGCAAAAAAAAACTCCAGATGGTTTAATGACACCCTCACACTACTGAAACAAGAACGTAGAAGAGCTGAAAGAGCATGGAGAAGAAATCCTACCAAGGAAAATCATTCAAAATACAAAGTACTCACTGGGAAATACCACAAAGCAATCTTCCCAGCCAAAAAAGAACATTTTTCAAACACCATCTCAACTGCTTTAAACCGACCGCGGGAACTCTTCAAAATAGTCGCCCAATCAATGAACCCGACCTGCTTAGAGCCCCCAGCAAACGATACGCAAGAATTCTGTAATGAGCTATCAAAGTTCTTCATCGACAAAATCGACAATATTCGCAAATCAACTCACCACAAAAAAAACAACTCACCCAAAGCAAGAAGAGGATATCGACATGAACATCACAAAACCACCAGATCTCTCTTTAACACCAATCTCCACTGACACGACTAGAAACATCATGAGAAGTCTTCGAGACAGCACATCTCCAAATGACATAATCCCCACAAAACTCCTGAAAGAATGTTCCGACATTCTGGCCCCTACTATAACACACCTCATAAATCAATCATTCAAAGAGGGGATTGTGCCAACCACTCTCAAGGAAGGTATCATCAAACCCCTACTAAAGAAACCCAATCTCGACCCTAAGGACCCCAACTACCGCAGACCAATAACTAGCCTCAATACCATCTCCAAGATTATGGAGAAAGCGGTAGTACAACAGCTACAGCGCCACCTGGACACACACCAACTCCTGGATCCTCTGCAATCAGGCTTTCGCCCAGGGCATGGCACAGAAACAGCACTTCTCAAAATATGGGATGATGCCCTCGAAGCAGCTGATGACGGAGAATCATGTCTCTTGGTACTGTTAGACCTCAGTGCAGCATTTGACACAGTGGACCACAACACTCTACTCGCCCGCCTCAAAGAAGTAGCAGGAGTCACAGACTCTGGGCTAAAATGGTTTGCATCCTTCTTAGAGAATCGCTCCCAGACAGTGAAACTTGGAGCATTCACCTCTGAAACCCGGGCAATTTCCTGTGGAGTCCCGCAGGGTTCACCCTTATCACCAGTCCTTTTCAACGTCTACATCCGCCCACTCCTCAAAATCATCAGAAAATCGGACCTCTCCTTCCACTCATATGCTGATGACACCCAACTGTACCTTCGCATCAACGGACAAAAAGACCACCATCAACAACTAGAAAAATGCCTCGCTATGATAGATGCCTGGATGACCGTTAGCTCCCTCAAACTCAACGGGTCAAAAACAGAACTTCTTCTCCTACACGCTAACCAAAATGCCAAAAACAAGGCTCTGTGGATACCTCCCACCATCTTAGGACAGACCATCTCTCCGAGCACCGAAGTCAAGAGTCTCGGAGTTATCTTTGACTCAGAAATGACAATGGATGCACAAATAGGATTGGTTGTCAGTGGATCCCACCATCTCCTCCGCCTGTTACGTAGACTTATCCCCTTCATCCCAGAGGAGGACAAAGCAGCAGTAGTTGGAACAATCATCAATTCCCACAATCAAATCAAGAAAACAGAGGAGAACAAGAGGATGCAGAGGAGGGAAAAGGAAAGCGAAGAAGAATGGTTTAATGGAGGGAATTTTTAACTTAAGTGATGTAAACTTTTCTCAAGAAGAATTGAAAGTTTTAGATTTAGGCCTAAAATATGCCATGGAAAAAAATCTTAATAAATTCGATGTGTTCATTGATTTACAGAAATTTATAAGAAAAGTTAATATAAAAAAACATTTTTCCAATAAAGCAATAGTATCAAATTCCCCGGAAGAGGAATACATACATACAACTTTGAAGAATAACTCAATATTCAACCCCCAGATTAGTAATAATCATTTCGTTGGGGTGTTCAAATCTCTGGTGGAACAGGATTTGGACAAGCTTGTTGTCAAACCCCAAAGGAGGAAAAAAGATTTAGAGAGAGGTTTAGAGACACTGATAAAAAACAAAAATATAGTGATCAGGTCGGCTGATAAGGGAGGGGGGGTGGTAATATTAAATAAAGCTGATTATTTGGAGGAATTAAATAGATTGGTTGGAGACCAGGATACCTATGAAAAGTTGAAAAACAATCCCACTAAGAAATTTAAATCAAAATTAAAAAATCTAGTTAAAACAGCAACTGATGAGGGTATTTTAAAGAAAAAAGAGGCCAGATACCTTACCCCGGATGCACCACGGGTACCGGTGATTTATCAATTGCCAAAGATCCATAAAAATAAATCTAAACCCCCAGGTCGACCAATAATCAGCGGGATTGGATCCCTCTTCTCTAGACTTGGTGAATACTTAGACTGTTTCCTGCAACCACTCACCAAAAAATATCCTGCATACCTTAAAGATAGCAGAGAACTTATCGAATTAACTAAGACCATAACAATAGACGACAATTGTTTGCTTGCAAGTATTGATGTAAATTCACTCTATACCAACATCCAACAAGAACATGCGTTACAAGCAGTAGGATGGGCATTAGAGGATACAGATATAAAATTAAAACAAAAGGAGTTTATTTTAAAAGCTTTGGATCTAGCAATGAGCCATAACTTTTTTTGGCACCAAAAGGAATACTATAGGCAAAAGAAAGGGGTCGCAATGGGCGCCAAGTATGCACCTTCAGTGGCAAATCTGTTCATGAGTTTTTGGGAGGATGAGGCCATCTATCGATCCAATATCCCGGAGCTCAGGTTATATAAGAGGTACATAGATGATATCCTGATCATTTGGGCAGGATCACCCGACTCCTTTTTAGAATTTATGGCCAAAATAAGTAATAATAGGTTTGGTATATCCTTTTCTGAATGCTATAGTTACCAACAAATTAATTTTTTAGACCTAACACTGTTTAGGGAAGATAATAAATTACTCACCCGCACTTTCTTCAAAGATGTTGACCGAAACGGGTATATCCCCCTGACGAGCTGCCACCACCCTAGATGGCTAGGGGGTATCCCTAAAAGTCAGCTACTTAGGATTAGAAGAAACTGCAGTAACTTAAGTGACTATAACTTGCAAGCCAACACCATGGTGAAAAGATTTCAAGAAAAAGGCTACAGTCTGGAAAATTTAGAGAAGATAAAACAAACAGTCGGGGAAATGAATAGGGATGATCTGTTTAAATCTAAATCAAAAGGGGAAAACAATTTTAGTCTGTCCTTCATCACAGGTTTTAACAGACAGTATCGAGACCTGGAGAGAATCATAAAGAGACATTGGCCTCTCCTTCATCAGGACGATGACCTGAGGAAGGTGCTGCCAAAACAGCCAAATTTTATTTATACCAAACCGCCCACTTTGAGGCTCCAGTTAGCACATAATGTTATAGATCCCCCTAGGAAGACATGCACTTTCCTAGACAGTGTTGGGTTCTATAGCTGTGGGAGGTGTGGAATATGTAAAACATCTAAATTTCGCAAGCGGAAAACCACCCATTTCAGCTCTATGGTAGATGGTAGATCGTACACAATTAAAAAATTTATCACCTGCAGTACAACGCACGTTACCTACCTTCTATCTTGCCCTTGCAATCTACAATATGTAGGAAGAACCACCAGACAACTGGGTATAAGGCTCAATGAGCATGTTAATAGGATCAAGAAGGGTTATAGATTCCATGGTCTTTCTAATCATTTTAGGCTTTTCCACAACCAAGACCCTAGCCTACTCACTTTCTGTGGAATTGACAGAGTTGAAGATCACTGGCGAGGTTCCAACCTTAGACAAAACATCTCACAAAATGAAACCCAGTGGATACATAGATTACGCACTTTGAACCCCTTGGGCCTGAATATCGAGCTAGACTTGAATTGTTTTTTATCGAATTGGTAGTATAAATATATATTCTAATATACCTCAATATATTTTCTTTATATTTGCCTGTGCATTTTAGCACCGTATATATTTCATTTTTAATTCTTTGTTACTATTATGCATCTTTGATCATGTGTTTTTCCCATGTCTTAATCATGAATATCTAACCTGGGAGATTAGTAAATCATCGAGTGTAATTTGGGATACTATATTAGTATATATTTTTTTTGGATTTTATATATTTTTATTATTTTTTATTTTTTGTACAAAATAATTTCTTCATATATCATTTTGTCATCCCTTATAGATTTTTAAATCATTGGTAATGTATTAAACTATTGTTTTTATTATTAGGAGTTTAGATATCCAATATATATTGAAAAATTTTTTTTTCCGTCTATCTAAATATCCTGTTGTTAGTATTCTTTGTTTTGCATATACTTTGTTCTGTGGAAGGCAGTGAATGTTAAGATGTTTTGCTTATGAAGATGCTGTAAACACCTATCTGCATATTGGAGTTGTTTGTCTCCGACCATTGAGTAAAGTTTTATTGTTGCAAACAGGATATGATGATAGAGGAAGGAATGGGTAATTTCTCACCCATTGGCCGTAAATGGCTGTCACTCACTGAACACAATATAAAAGGTTTACACGCCGGCAGGATGTTGAGTCTTTGATAACGCCCTGGGGGAGGGGCGAAACGCGTCAAAAAAAAGACGCAACATCCTGTCCACGTTCTCTCGGCCTGTACCAGTGACATCACTTCCTGGCGGTGGAACGCACGCCATGAGCGGCGAACCGACCGAAATATCTGAATGCCTGCTTTCCTTATCGGTCCTGTGAGTAGCGCATTTATGCGCAGGTGACCTTTGGTTTTAAAGGGTTTTATGCTATATACATCTCTTCTCTCCTTCGGTGGAACGCGTGCTTCTTTGGCTTTATGAGCAATCCTTTTTACATCACTACACCATTGGCCCTGGTTGTTGGAAAGGATGAAAAAGTTGGAAGCCCGTTTATTATTTTATTGTTTGCCCCATGAAGGAGCATATATATTGTAGATGACATTCTATGGTCTCTTTGTGCTATCTGGAATGTGCTGAGTGGTTTTGCTCCATACTATCCTATTTTTTGCACAATTGTTATGCTACATGTATACATTTATATTTTTGTTTATACCATTGTATGCCAATTTACTAATTCTGAGGTCTGATAGATGCATCTGCTCAAGTAGTGCATCGTCCCATGATCCTGCCATCTTTACACCAATTATTATTGTTTCTGTGGAGAGTCTTGGAGCTCTGGTGTTGCAGCTTAGTGCACGCACACTGAGTGTTGGCTCAGATGCACGAGCTGCAGGTCCAGTTCTCTGACACATCCATATTTATATTCACGTGCCACTTTACCAACACCCGTGGTGTCTTGTTTTTTGTTTATATATATTTTACACATTTAGTTGCTAGCGCAGTTCACTTGGTTTATATATCTTCAAAGTACAGTACTTTCACTCTGCTGCTGCAACAAAGTTCTATTTTCTTTTCTTTTTTGGTTTCACAAAGAATCTGTTTGATACCATATATTTGCAAGCGCTGTATTGTATGATTTTATATAATCATCAATTCCCGACTCGATTACGCTAACTCGCTATAGGATTACCCCAATATCAGCTTGCGCGCTTACAACTCATCCAAAACACAGCGGCAAGACTGTTAACAGGAAAAAAACCCTGGGAGTCAATCTCCCCATCCCTCAGGAGCCTACACTGGCTAACCGTAAAGAATCGGATCACATTCAAGACCCTCTGCCTCACCCACAAATGCATACAAGGAAACGCTCCTCAATACCTTCGAGAGAAAATAAAACACTACACACCAAATCGCAATCTTCGATCATCTAACCAAAACCTCCTTCTCATTCCCAAATACCGCTACAAAGCAAAGGGAGAACGAAGGTTTGCAGTCCAAGGACCTCGACTATGGAACGCACTTCCGCCCACATACGCATGGAAGAAAACCATCTGGCTTTGAGGAAAAAACTCAAGACCTTCCTCTTCTAGAAGCTGTCAACACCAACGCATTAGCGCCTTGAGGCGATTCAGTTCGCATTTGCAGCTCTCTATAAATTTTTCATTCATTCATTCATTTCATTCATATGACACCCAGCTTTTCATCTACCAGAGTCACCAACATCCTTCACACTCTCCTCACCTCCGATGGCAAAGGAACTGGATCCTCCTCGCTCACGCCTGCAAGTCTGCTGCGCTTTCTGTCATCTCCCTCCTAGACTCCTCCTCCGATCGCTGTTCCATCAGGAGCTCCGCCTCTTCATAGACACTCAGAGCTCCGCCTCTTCATACACACTCAGAGCTCCGCCTCTTCATACACACTCAGAGCTCCGCCTCTTCATACACACTCAGAGCTCCGCCTCTTCATACACACTGAGAGCTCCGCCTCTTCATACACACTCAGAGCTCCGCCTCTTCATACACACTCAGAGCTCCACCTCTTCATACTCACTCAGAGCTCCGCCTCTTCATACACACTCAGAGCTCCGCCTCTTCATACACACTCAGAGCTCCGCCCCTTCTTCATACACACTCAGAGCCCCGCCCCTTCTTCATACACACTCAGAGCTCCGCCTCTTCATACACACTCAGGGCTCCTCCTCTTCATACACGCTCAGAGCTCCGCCTCTTCATACACGTTCAGAGCTCCGCCTCTTCATACACACTCAGAGCTCCGCCTCTTCATACACACTCAGAGCTCCGCCCCTTCATACACACTCAGAGCTCCGCCCCTTCATACACACTCAGAGCTCCGCCCCTTCATACACACTCAGAGCTCCGTCTCTTCATACACACTCAGAGCTCCGCCCCTTCTTCATACACACTCAGGGCTCTGCCTCTTCATACACACTCAGAGCTCCGCCTCTTCATACACACTCAGAGCTCCGCCTCATCATACACACTCAGAACTCCGCCTCTTCATACACACTCAAACACACTCAGAGCTCCACCCCTTCATACACACTCAGAGCTCCGCCTCTTCATACACACTCAGAGCTCTGCCTCTTCATACACACTCAGAGCTCCTCCTCTTCATACACACTCAGAGCTCCGCCTCTTCATACACACTCAGAGCTCTGCCTCTTCACACACACTCAGGGCTCCGCCTCTTCATACACACTCAGGGCTCCGCCTCTTCATACACACTCAGGGCTCCGCCTCTTCATACACACTCAGAGCTCCGCCTCTTCATACACATTCAGAGCTCCGCCTCTTCATACACACTCAGGGCTCCGCCTCTTCATACACACTCAGAGCTCCGCCTCTTCATAAAAACTCAGAGCTCCTCCTCTTCATACACACTCAGAGCTCCGCCTCTTCATAAAAACTCAGAGCTCCTCCTCTTCATACACACTCAGAGCTCCGCCTCTTCATACACACTCAGAGCTCCGCCTCTTCATACACACTCAGAGCTCCTCCTCTTCATACACACTCAGAGCTCCGCCTCTTCATTCACACTCAGAGCTCCGCCTCTTCATACACACTCAGAGCTCCTCTTCATACACACTCAGAGCTCCGCCTCTTCATACACACTCAGAGCTCCGCCTCTTCATACACACTCAGAGCTCCCCCTCTTCATACACACTCAGAGCTCCCCCTCTTCATACACACTCAGAGCTCCCCCTCTTCATACACACTCAGAGCTCCCCCTCTTCATACACACTCAGAGCTCCCCCTCTTCATACACACTCAGAGCTCCCCCTCTTCATACACACTCAGAGCTCCGCCTCATCATACACACTCAGAGCTCCGCCTCTTCATACACACTCAGAACTCCGCCTCTTCATACACACTCAAACACACTCAGAGCTCCACCCCTTCATACACACTCAGAGCTCCGCCTCTTCATACACACTCAGAGCTCCGCCTCTTCATACACACTCAGAGCTCCGCCTCTTCATACACACTCAGAGCTCCGCCTCTTCATAAAAACTCAGAGCTCCTCCTCTTCATACACACTCAGAGCTCTGCCTCTTCATACACACTCAGGGAGGAGAGAAAAGGGGAAGGTTATACAGTACATACACACACAGCACAAGGCCGGGTTCACACTACGAGACGTTTCTCAGGGCTGCAGTTCCTCTGAGCTCCACAAGGTGGTGATCTCACTTCTACCCAGACAGGAAGTCTCTATGGAATACAGACAGGAAGTGATGTCAGACAGGAAGTGATTTAAGAAACAGACAGAACCTTTCGTAAAGAGAAGAAACTGCTGGATCTGACGGCAGAGGAGGTAATATGTAGATTAACCCCTTCAGGGGGATCAGTTGATGATTAATATATTTTGCTTCCAAAGCTGTCCATACATGGTTCAGTTTTATCGTTCACTGAAGTGATTCCCCCATCCACACATTGGAGGGGGATGGGGGAATCCTCCCCGCTGCAACTATTGTATTCTGACAATGGGGGGGCGCTCCTCCGCTCTCAGAATACACAGATCAGTGATGAATCTATTGGCTGCAGCCGCTGATGGAGTGACTTTTATCCGGCAGTGACCACACATGGATGGAAATGTGACCGATCCCTGCTGAACCAGCTGAATTTCCATGTCTCTATGGTCACCATAAGTGACTTCCTCCCCTCCCCTCATCTCCTTCATTATGTAAGTCATGCTGAGATAATCTCCCATTGGCTGAGCAATATTCTCATTTGTCTCTGAGCTCCTTCTTGCTATTCCTCGTCCTGCCTGTTGTTTCCTTGGATTGATTTTCTGTGTAGTGACCCCGGCTTCATCTCTTGGATGGGCTCGTCTGTTGCTTGTCCTGACCTTTAAATAAATATATATATATGATTACGGAATAGGAGGAATAGGGAGAGTAATGCTGGATGCAATGATACTTTTTTATTGTACGAACCTAACACTGAAAAGACGGTCTTCCCTTTCTTCCTCAGGTATTGTTTCAGATTTGATAGAGAGGAAAACTCTCAAAAAGCTTTTCTTTATAGTTTATCACAATTTTCAGCAAACCCCGGGGCTATGTAAATAATTCCCTATGTTATAAAATGTCACTAATGAAGACCAGTGAGCAGACCCTGATGTATGTGTGTGTGTAACTATCTAATACTAAGTACCATCAAGTACCAATTTTACACAGCCAGAGAGAGAGGGTGAGGGGGGAGAGAGAGGGACAAGAGGGGGAAGGGGGAGAGAGAGGGGGGAGAGGGACAAGAAGGGGGGTATAGAGGGACAGGGGGGGAAGGGGGACGAGAGGGATGAGGGGGGAGGGAGAGAGAGAGGGACGAGGGGAGGGGGAGAGAGAGAGGGATAAGAGGGGAAGGTAGAGGGATAAGAGGGGGGAAGTGAGAGAGAGAGGAACAAGAGGGGAGGAGAGAGAGGGGAGAGGGATGAGAGGGGGAGAGAGAGAGGGACAAGGGGGGAGGGGGAGAGAGAGGTGGGATGAGGGGGGAAGGGAGAGAGAGGGACAAGAGTGGTGGGAAGGGAGAGAGAGGGGGAGAGAGAGGGATGAGAGGGGGGGAGAGAGGATGAAAGGGGAGAGGGAGAGAGGGGGGAGGGATGAGAGGGGGGAGGGATGAGAGGGGGAGAGAGGGGGGAGGGACGAGAGGGGGGAGAGAGAGGGACGAGGAGGGAGAGAGAGGGACGAGGAGGAGAGAGAGGGACGAGGGGGGAGAGAGAGGGGGGAGGGGAGAGAGGGACGAGAGGGGGGAGAGGGACGAGAGGGGGGAGGGAGAGAGGGGGGGGGAGGGAGAGAGGGACGAGAGGGGGAGGGAGAGAGGGGGGGAGGGAGAGAGGGACGGACGAGAGGGAGAGAGAGGGACGAGGGGGGAGAGAGAGGGACAAGGGGGGAGAGAGAGGGACGAGGGGGGAGAGAGAGGGACGAGGGGGAGAGAGAGGGACGAGGGGGGAGAGAGAGGGGGACAAGAGGGGGGAGAGAGGGGGACAAGAGGGGGAGAGAGAGGGGGACAAGAGGGGGGGAGAGAGAGGGGGACAAGAGGGGGGAGGGAGAGAGGGACAAGAGGGGGAGGGAGAGAGAGAGAGAGACAAGAGGGGGGAGGGAGAGAGGGACAAGAGGGGGGAGGGAGAGAGGGACAAGAGGGGGGGAGAGAGAGAGGGACAAGAGGGGGGGAGAGAGAGAGGGACAAGAGGGGGGAGAGAGAGAGGACAAGAGGGGGGAGAGAGAGAGACAAGAGGGGGGAGAGAGAGAGAGACAAGAGGGGGAGGGAGAGAGAGAGAGAGACAAGAGGGGGGGAGGGAGAGAGGGACAAGAGGGGGGGAGGGAGAGAGGGACAAGAGGGGGGGAGAGAGAGAGGGACAAGAGGGGGGGAGAGAGAGAGGGACAAGAGGGGGAGAGAGAGAGGGACAAGAGGGGGGAGAGAGAGAGACAAGAGGGGGGAGGGAGAGAGAGACAAGAGGGGGGAGGGAGAGAGAGACAAGAGGGGGGAGGGAGAGAGGGACAAGAGGGGGGAGGGAGAGAGGGACAAGAAGAGAGAGGGAGGGGTGAGAGAGGGAGAGAGGGGAGATAGGGGGGAGAGAGAGACAGGAGGAGAGATAAAGTATAAAGAGAAATGTCAGTGCTACTACCCATACACCACATAGATAGCGGAGCTCCCAGGTGCTCGATCCACAGTCACTGGCTAAGTAGAGTAATGTGGAAAAAATGATCTGCACTCAGGTTGTTGCTCTTAAAATTTCTTCATTTTATTAAATAGCCACAGTGAACAAATGCAGATTAAGTCAGTTGGCGGGTTTCAGCCTCTAAGGCCTTAGTCATAAACCACATTACAAACATAAAACTTTGAAATAAATAGTAGCTCTAAAAGATCACAGGCTCCACCCATTGATTGCCTTAATTGACCGCAGGCAATTATCTAAAAAAAGAGAATTAGCTGCAATACATATAGGGTGATCCATGTGTACGCCACTCATTTTCACAGACCTTATAGTGATAATATGCACATGTATGTACATACGCGTGCATACATTCATACACGTATAGACATATGCATAGAAAGCACACCATAAAATTCAAAAAACCTTAAATAAAAAAGATGAAAATAATAATCCGGGTATGTGAAAAAAAAGAAGACGACCCCAGAAGAGAGAAAGGAAGAGAGAGAGGAGGCTCTGGGGAGAGACATTCTTAATGTAAGTGTAAGTCCAGATCCCACCTCAGGTTTAACCCCTGAGGTGATCTAGTTTTTAATCTAAGAATCCACCATGCTTCTCTCCCCAGTAGCCTTCTCTTCCTGTCACCTCCTCGGGTGAGTGAGACAACCGTTCTATTCCTCTGAAGCCGAAATGAGGAAAGATCGCCCTGATGACATTCTCTAAAGTGACGTGTTACATTCAAAATATTTCTAGCATTTGGGTTGTTTGTGTCACAGTAATGTTCCTACATATTGGAGGCTGCATGAAATACAGATGATCATGTAAATCACATAGTTTGTGCCACAGTTGATGTATTGCTGTATAATGAACTCTTCATCTGTGGCTGTGGCAAAAAATATTTTACCCAAAACACACAAGTTACAGTACCTACAGGTTTTTCTATTACAGGGGTAACTTCCAGGATAGGAGAGCCAGGTGGGTTGGCATTCTTTATATGAGAAAAGACTAAGACTAGACCCTAATGTGGGAGCTTGTCGGCTAGAAAAATGGCAACCTGCTTTCAATATCCCATTTAATCTTTATCTGTATACAGTATTGGCAGATTCTTTTTTATTATTCTGACTATTTGATTATATTCTTGGGAAAATGTAGTTACAAACGTAATAGGTTTGCCTGTTCTTCTATTTCTAGAGTTGTAAGGTTTATAAGATTTATTCTTATTTTTATACTCTCTCTTGGACTTAGGCTTATCTGATAGTAATTCCTCTCTGTCCATTATGAAAACCCTTTTCAGTCCTTGGTGTATAACAGATTCATTATAACCTCAGTCCAATAAGCACTAATGAATGACCTTACATTCCAGCTCAAAGGCTGAGTCTGTTGAACAGTTTCGTTTGGCTCGAATAAACTCCCACAAGGGATGGCATCATGCTCAATTGAAAAATGCAAATTTAACTGATTGTCATTAAGGCATTTCCAAAATTCATGCAATCCTATAGTGTCGCTATCCCACACCATCACAAGGTCATCGATATAGCGACCATACCATACAATCTGCCTGACAAAGAGGTTGCTGGGAGCGAACAAAAATTGGGAGAGATAAAGGGACGAGAGGGGGGGGAGGATGACAGAGAGGGGGGAGAGATATAAAGGGACGAGAGGGGGGGAGTTAGAGAGAGAGGGACGAGGGGGGAGTTAGAGAGAGAGGGACGAGGGGGGGAGGGAGAGAGAGAGGGACAAGAGGGGGGGAGGGGGAGAGGAGGGATGAGAGGGGGGGAGGGAGAGAAAGAGGGATGAGAGGGGGGAGGGAGAGATGGAGGGAGAGATAGAGGGACGAGAGGGGGGAGGGAGAGATAGAGGGACGAGTGGGGGGGGAAGAGATAGAGGGACGAGAGGGGGGAGGGAGAGATAGAGGGACGAGAGGGGTGGAGAGAGATAGAGGGGCGAGAGGGGGGAGGGAGAGATAGAGGGGAGGGAGAGATAGAAAGAGGGGAGGGAGAGATAGAAAGAGGGGGAGAGAGAGATAGAAAGAGGGAGAGAGAGATAGAAAGAGGGGAGAGAAGAGATAGAAAGAGGGGGAGAGAGAGATAGAAAGAGGGGGAGAGAGAGATAGAAAGAGGGAAGAGAGAAGAGAGGATAGAAAGAGGGGAGAGAGAGAGAGATAGAAAGAGGGGAGAGAGAGAGAGAAAGAGGGGAGAGAGAGAGAGAGATAGAAAGAGGGGAGAGAGAGAGAGAAAGAGGGAGAGAGAGAGAGATAGAAAGAGGGGGAGAGAGAGAGAGAAAGAGGGGAGAGAGAGAGAGATAGAAAGAGGAGAGAGAGAGAGAGATAGAAAGAGGGGAGAGAGAGAGAGATAGAAAGAGGGAGAGAGAGAGAGAGATAGAAAGAGGGGAGAGAGAGAGAGAGAGAGAGATAGAAAGAGGGGAGAGAGAGATAGAAAGAGGGGAGAGAGAGATAGAAAGAGGGGAGAGAGAGAGAGAGATAGAAAGAGGGGAGAGAGAGAGAGAAATAGAAAGAGGGGAGAGAGAGAGATAGAAAGAGGGGAGAGAGAGATAGAAAGAGGGGAGAGAGAGAGATAGAAAGAGGGGAGAGAGAGAGATAGAAAGAGGGGAGAGAGAGAGATAGAAAGAGGGAGAGAGAGAGAGAGATAGAAAGAGGGGAGAGAGAGAGATAGAAAGAGGGGAGAGAGAGAGATAGAAAGAGGGGAGAGAGAGAGATAGAAAGAGGGAGAGAGAGAGATAGAAAGAGGGAGAGAGAGAGAGAGATAGAAAGAGGGGGAGAGAGAGAGAGAGATAGAAAGAGGGGAGAGAGAGGAGAGAGATAGAAAGAGGGAGAGAGAGAGAGAGAGAGATAGAAAGAGGGGAGAGAGAGAGAGAGAGATAGAAAGAGGGGAGAGAGAGAGAGAGAGATAGAAAGAGGGAGAGAGAGAGAGAGATAGAAAGAGGGGAGAGAGAGAGAGAGATAGAAAGAGGGGAGAGAGAGAGAGAGATAGAAAGAG